>JAHUYU010001812.1:0-31660 GCA_030439765.1 Tripidium arundinaceum
AGCGGATGCCTATGTGTTGTGCGCGTCCACATCCCCCGAAAGCTTGCACGCAGGAGCAGCAGGACGCGAACGCGAACTTGAAAGGGGACTTGCATGGACTGAGAATTGAACTCGATCGAAACTGGAAAGCGTGTTCATTCGATGCTACTGTTGTTGTTTGACCGCACACCTGTCCGCGGCTCACAGGCCGGAGCCAGGCCTAACTCCTTCTCGTGACCGATCGATCGATCGATTTATCGATCTGGTGATGAGATGATCTTTTGTTGTAGCTCGATGGCTACTGTCCTGTCCTGGCCTGATGCATGCTGCTGCTTTAATCTGTTTGTGCTCGAGTCAGCCTGACTAGAGACTCCAGCGGCGTCAACCGTACCCTAGCTATCACCTCGAAGCTTTATAAGGTAACCGCACTAGCAACATAGCAACTTTAATGAGTTCCTTCGTCAGGCAAAGAGCGACAGCTAAAGTCATTTTTTTTAATCTGACGTATAGTACATACGAATGTATATATGTGGTATGGTGTAGTGTCCATGTCTAGAAGGAACCAATGCAAAGTCTGAAAATGCTCTGTGTCTGATCTCCTGGCCATCTCTCCAAATGTAAAGAGCCAAGTGTAACCTCCGATCAGGCTGAATTCTCTACTCTCGACCTCGACGTCCACGTCCCTGTATAACTGTATTAATTAATCTTCTGAATGAAGTGTCTAGATATTCTTATCCCGTTATTCGAATAATTACAATAGGTTTAACTTACTAGAGTCGATCACTAGTATTCCGTTTCTTGTGTTATTGTGGCGTGTTTTGCATGGAAGAAGGGCTACTCCGGCCGGCCGGAGAATATATTGACTGAACACTCAAGTCACAGACAAATATGACATCCATGCATGAATCTCACGCAACTAAGTGATCCGGAGCGCACTAATGCACTTATTATTACCACGTGGGCGTTTCAGGCGGACTCAGAAATGCGATTTCCGTTCCTTCTTTAGGGAGAGGTGAGTAAAGCTACAATTTTTCTTAAACTTTGATGAAATTTGAAATCTTTCAGTGGAAACTGTACAGTCTTTAGGCTGCAGGCGCGTCCAGAAAAAGATAACCTTCATCTCCATGCATGCTCCATGCATACTGTCATATGGATATTTCTCAGGCTTGAGTAATTCAATTTGGCCCCTCCATGCATGACAGTGTCATCCAACCATAGCTAGCTTGATGCATGCATGACTAGTGACTAGTAAATTCAGGACATAGATCCTCACTTCAATAGTAAATTGGTTTTCGAGATTTCGTTCCCCATTCGAGGCGATCTACCTGCTGTAAAGTGTGCCTTTTGATGGCCCCCTTTATTCCCCAAAGAGGAAGACATAGAGCGCAAGAAAACTCCAGCATTAAAACAAACTCAAGATCGATCTGATCAAATCCGACTGTTAAAATTTTTAAAAAAAATCTCAATACGACCACACCACCGTTTCTTTCACCAGGGCAGGCTCCAGGTGGCACTTGTCTGTAGCAGCCCAGGGTTTAAAATATGCAGATGCAGCATCAGCAGGAGATATTGTCCAAGCTGCCTGCAAAGTAGTCCAGCATGCTGCGGCTAAGTGGTGGCTTGACAGCGGCCACATGGCCTATGATGTCGCACCACATACAGCTCTCGATTGGTCCCCTTGTCTGTGTGCCTCTCGATTAGTTTAAAGCTTAAGTGGGTGCTAATGCCATTGTTAATTCATAATGGCATTGGTGCTTTGTTTTCTTAATCTCATCAGGCATATAAAATAATAGCACCTGCTGGCCGGGGAATACTCCATGCACATCATATGCTGAAAGATGTCTTTGCCATCGCACACGTATGCAATCCTAGTACACTCGCAAAATGAAAAAAAAAGGCAATGTCGACAGGTGGCAACCGGCCAGCAGCTGAAGCCGCTATCAGTTAGCAGAACTGGCATTGGACTAGGCATCATCCAACGCCTTAGAATGTTGCCTGGACCAGGCATTTCTCAGGAGAACAAGCAAACAAGCCTCAAAAGCTTGTTTAGATTGAAGTTTGCCAGACATTAGCTAACAAGCCAAGCAATTCTGGTTCTAGGCGTCCAAATCGGACGCCTGGGAGCCATGACTGGTCAGGCAAGTCTTTAAGCATCAAACCAAACACAGACATATCATGCCCTAAAGGCTCAACACCAAGACTCGCTCAAGCAAGCTACACTGAGCAAATAAACTTGGGCGTCGTAGCTTTATATCACACAAGTGTAATAACCAATCAAGAAAATGTTCAGACAACACTATAGCATATATATAGCCCTTTGTTTTCTTTTTTTTCTACTAATAAAAATTATGGCAAAGCTTTTGCCGTCCTTTCGAAAAAAAACATGCATATATATAGCTGATTTTCAGTTAGTAATGAGACCTTGAAATTTTGGTGCCGTTCTTATTTAAATTTAATTAGACTTGCAGAGATCTCTCTCATCAAGCTACCTCTGTGGCCAAAAGAAATATCTTTCCAATTTCATTTTCATGTTGGCTAGTAGACATTTTTGTTTCTTTCTACACGAATCTAGTGTAGGTATTCTGATGGGAATAAAAAGCCAATTAGCACCATATTTTATGTCAAGACACATTTACTTTCCTCCTAACTAAAACTGGTGGCAGAGAAATCAATGGCAGATGAGCAGAACCCATTTCTGTGTCAGTCTGTCTCTACTACGCACCAGCCAATTAAGTCAAGTGACCTTTATTAGCTCTACAAAGCAGTTCCAAAAGAGTTCCATCTCTTTCACTTTGCACTGTGAGGCCAGAGGAGCTCGTCTCAATTTCATGAACGAACATGAACCGCTGGCTGCCTGTGTGAAGGGCTGTGTGGCTAGCTATAGCTCGTCCATTCCTACCTGCTAACTAGCCAGGCGTACGATGCAATCAGAGAGAGACTGAGAGGACGACTGACCCCACCACAACGCTCGTATATGCATAGATAACTCTAGCACTCGCGCTGCATGCATCGTTGGACAGTTGCAGCACCAGAACTTTCACGATCCATCCATCCCACACGCAGCAAAAAAATCTGGATCCACCATTGCATTGTTTAAATATACGCGCCAGAATGCTAATTGTGGCAACGGCCTTTGCGTGGTGTGATCAGGCATGTTTTTTTTTTTTTTGACGAAACTGGAGGGGCCAAGGCCCCTACAGGAATTTTATTAAAAAGAGAAAACTGGTGTGATCATGCATGCTTTGCTTTGGGTTGGTACAATCAGTTGTTGCCTGACAAACCTGAATAAACAAATCGCCATAGGCTGACGGAGGATGCAAGTCTGTAGGACGGCTCTTGGAAAGACCAAAGTCTCAAGACGTAATGCAGCATTCATTTGATCAAGGATTGGTCAGTGTTGCTTTGTTGTGCGTCCTCTTCGACCTCGATTTCTAGAAGGAAACTTGCATTGCATTGGGGATGTATAGACATGTGGTAGCTACTAGCTACTGATGAGCTTCTTGGTTGGAAGAAGAGAAGTTTGGACCGCCCATTGGAATTGGAAGGTGATCATGAAAGATGAACCGAAATGCCGTGTTGGCCTCACTTCGTTCATAATGCCAAAATATGAAACATTTTGTGTCTTATTCATTTAGGTACGGTCAAAAATCGTCTGCCACCGCATACCTAGTTGATTTAGGTTACAGATAAAGGTGATCATTATATTATCGACTTCTGGAGCTTGTACTAGTACTGCCAGTTGCTACTACTACAGTTGAGAGGATTTTTCTGGCATGAAGATTGTGAAAACAAATTTTGCGCAACCGCATCGGTGATCAATTTATGAGCGATTGTCTTATTTGCTATGTGGAGAAAGAAGAAATGATGAAAATCATGAATGAGTCCGTGATTCGTCGCTTCATGAAAATGCAAGAACGCAGATTTGATGACAATTAAAGGTAAATAATGTATTTTGATTTGACGACAATTAAAGGTAAATAATGTATTTTGCCTATCTCAATAGTTTTGACCATGCTAAAATAGTATTTATATTGGTATTTTTTGTTACTGCTTTATAGTCGCACCCCCTCTGTTACGCTCTAGTTTCGCCACTGAGTATGTTCCGTATACTGTTAAGTTATAAGTGAACTATGCCTAAATTATAATTATCAGAATAACCACCGGTTTCTTTCCTTGGTACCAGATATTAGGCTGTTTATATTTCCAATTACAATCTCTGTACCACAGCCTTTTCTTATTCTCAGTTGTGTTAGTTCAAAATTCTAAAGTGTTGGTCAGAAAAGCAAAAATAACTGAGACTAAGGGATTGTCACTTTGTTTTCACCCGGAAATCCGATATAAACGAAGCCAAATATTCAATTATTATTATATAATAAAAATAAAAAATAATTGATTAACATATACTAGAAAGAGCTAGCAGCGCCGGCCGTGAGGCATGCATTCGCCTGACGAATATGGAGGCGGCAGTGGCTGCTGCAGTGCAGCTCTAGCTCCATTGTTGTTAGGCCACCGCTGGCGTTGGTGTCCAGCAAAAACACGGCATCCGCTCGCTTTAGCGGAATAAGAAATGGCGCGCTCGTACAGCCTATGTGTTGTGCGCGTCCACATCCCCCGAAAGCTTGCACGCAGGAGCAGCAGGACGCGAACGCGAACTTGAAAGGGGACTTGCATGGACTGAGAATTGAACTCGATCGAAACTGGAAAGCGTGTTCATTCGATGCTACTGTTGTTGTTTGACCGCACACCTGTCCGCGGCTCACAGGCCGGAGCCAGGCCTAACTCCTTCTCGTGACCGATCGATCGATCGATTTATCGATCTGGTGATGAGATGATCTTTTGTTGTAGCTCGATGGCTACTGTCCTGTCCTGGCCTGATGCATGCTGCTGCTTTAATCTGTTTGTGCTCGAGTCAGCCTGACTAGAGACTCCAGCGGCGTCAACCGTACCCTAGCTATCACCTCGAAGCTTTATAAGGTAACCGCACTAGCAACATAGCAACTTTAATGAGTTCCTTCGTCAGGCAAAGAGCGACAGCTAAAGTCATTTTTTTTAATCTGACGTATAGTACATACGAATGTATATATGTGGTATGGTGTAGTGTCCCATGTCTAGAAGGAACCAATGCAAAGTCTGAAAATGCTCTGTGTCTGATCTCCTGGCCATCTCTCCAAATGTAAAGAGCCAAGTGTAACCTCCGATCAGGCTGAATTCTCTACTCTCGACCTCGACGTCCACGTCCCTGTATAACTGTATTAATTAATCTTCTGAATGAAGTGTCTAGATATTCTTATCCCGTTATTCGAATAATTACAATAGGTTTAACTTACTAGAGTCGATCACTAGTATTCCGTTTTCTTGTGTTATTGTGGCGTGTTTTGCATGGAAGAAGGGCTACTCCGGCCGGCCGGAGAATATATTGACTGAACACTCAAGTCACAGACAAATATGACATCCATGCATGAATCTCACGCAACTAAGTGATCCGGAGCGCACTAATGCACTTATTATTACCACGTGGGCGTTCTGTCAGGCGGACTCAGAAATGCGATTTCCGTTCCTTCTTTAGGGAGAGGTGAGTAAAGCTACAATTTTTCTTAAACTTTGATGAAATTTGAAATCTTTCAGTGGAAACTGTACAGTCTTTAGGCTGCAGGCGCGTCCAGAAAAAGATAACCTTCATCTCCATGCATGCTCCATGCATACTGTCATATGGATATTTCTCAGGCTTGAGTAATTCAATTTGGCCCCTCCATGCATGACAGTGTCATCCAACCATAGCTAGCTTGATGCATGCATGACTAGTGACTAGTAAATTCAGGACATAGATCCTCACTTCAATAGTAAATTGGTTTTTCGAGATTTCGTTCCCCATTCGAGGCGATCTACCTGCTGTAAAGTGTGCCTTTTGATGGCCCCCTTTATTCCCCAAAGAGGAAGACATAGAGCGCAAGAAACTCCAGCATAAAACAAACTCAAGATCGATCTGATCAAATCCGACTGTTAAAATTTTAAAAAAAAATCTCAATACGACCACACCACCGTTTCTTTCACCAGGGCAGGCTCCAGGTGGCACTTGTCTGTAGCAGCCCAGGGTTTAAAATATGCAGATGCAGCATCAGCAGGAGATATTGTCCAAGCTGCCTGCAAAGTAGTCCAGCATGCTGCGGCTAAGTGGTGGCTTGACAGCGGCCACATGGCCTATGATGTCGCACCACATACAGCTCTCGATTGGTCCCCTTGTCTGTGTGCCTCTCGATTAGTTTAAAGCTTAAGTGGGTGCTAATGCCATTGTTAATTCATAATGGCATTGGTGCTTTGTTTTCTTAATCTCATCAGGCATATAAAATAATTAGCACCTGCTGGCCGGGAATACTCCATGCACATCATATGCTGAAAGATGTCTTTGCCATCGCACACGTATGCAATCCTAGTACACTCGCAAAATGAAAAAAAAGGCAATGTCGACAGGTGGCAACCGGCCAGCAGCTGAAGCCGCTATCAGTTAGCAGAACTGGCATTGGACTAGGCATCATCCAACGCCTTAGAATGTTGCCTGGACCAGGCATTTCTCAGGAGAACAAGCAAACAAGCCTCAAAAGCTTGTTTAGATTGAAGTTTGCCAGACATTAGCTAACAAGCCAAGCAATTCTGGTTCTAGGCGTCCAAATCGGACGCCTGGGAGCCATGACTGGTCAGGCAAGTCTTTAAGCATCAAACCAAACACAGACATATCATGCCCTAAAGGCTCAACACCAAGACTCGCTCAAGCAAGCTACACTGAGCAAATAAACTTGGGCGTCGTAGCTTTATATCACACAAGTGTAATAACCAATCAAGAAAATGTTCAGACAACACTATAGCAATATATATAGCCCTTTGTTTTCTTTTTTTTTCTACTAATAAAAATTATGGCAAAGCTTTTGCCGTCCTTTCGAAAAAAAAAACATGCATATATATAGCTGATTTTCAGTTAGTAATGAGACCTTGAAATTTTGGTGCCGTTCTTATTTAAATTTAATTAGACTTGCAGAGATCTCTCTCATCAAGCTACCTCTGTGGCCAAAAGAAATATCTTTCCAATTTCATTTTCATGTTGGCTAGTAGACATTTTTGTTTCTTTCTACACGAATCTAGTGTAGGTATTCTGATGGGAATAAAAAGCCAATTAGCACCATATTTTATGTCAAGACACATTTACTTTCCTCCTAACTAAAACTGGTGGCAGAGAAATCAATGGCAGATGAGCAGAACCCATTTCTGTGTCAGTCTGTCTCTACTACGCACCAGCCAATTAAGTCAAGTGACCCTTTATTAGCTCTACAAAGCAGTTCCAAAAGAGTTCCATCTCTTTCACTTTGCACTGTGAGGCCAGAGGAGCTCGTCTCAATTTCATGAACGAACATGAACCGCTGGCTGCCTGTGTGAAGGGCTGTGTGGCTAGCTATAGCTCGTCCATTCCTACCTGCTAACTAGCCAGGCGTACGATGCAATCAGAGAGAGACTGAGAGGACGACTGACCCCACCACAACGCTCGTATATGCATAGATAACTCTAGCACTCGCGCTGCATGCATCGTTGGACAGTTGCAGCACCAGAACTTTCACGATCCATCCATCCCACACGCAGCAAAAAAATCTGGATCCACCATTGCATTGTTTAAATATACGCGCCAGAATGCTAATTGTGGCAACGGCCTTTGCGTGGTGTGATCAGGCATGTTTTTTTTTTTTTTTGACGAAACTGGAGGGGCCAAGGCCCCCTACAGGAATTTTATTAAAAAGAGAAAACTGGTGTGATCATGCATGCTTTGCTTTGGGTTGGTACAATCAGTTGTTGCCTGACAAACCTGAATAAACAAATCGCCATAGGCTGACGGAGGATGCAAGTCTGTAGGACGGCTCTTGGAAAGACCAAAGTCTCAAGACGTAATGCAGCATTCATTTGATCAAGGATTGGTCAGTGTTGCTTTGTTGTGCGTCCTCTTCGACCTCGATTTCTAGAAGGAAACTTGCATTGCATTGGGGATGTATAGACATGTGGTAGCTACTAGCTACTGATGAGCTTCTTGGTTGGAAGAAGAGAAGTTTGGACCGCCCATTGGAATTGGAAGGTGATCATGAAAGATGAACCGAATGCCGTGTTGGCCTCACTTCGTTCATAATGCCAAAATATGAAACATTTTGTGTCTTATTCATTTAGGTACGGTCAAAAAATCGTCTGCCACCGCATACCTAGTTGATTTAGGTTACAGATAAAGGTGATCATTATATTATAGACCACTAGTGGTGATTTTCTTGTTTGGTTTTTGTTACTTAATTGCTTAATTCGCCAAAAAGAATACCACATCAATAAAGAAATGAAAATAAAAGCATCATTCTAGTATATGTTAATCAATTATTTTTTATTTTTTATTATATAATAATAATTGAATATTTGGCTTCGTTTATATCGGATTTCCGGGTGAAAACAAAGTGACAATCCCTTAGTCTCAGTTATTTTTGCTTTTCTGACCAACACTTTAGAATTTTGAACTAACACAACTGAGAATAAGAAAAGGCTGTGGTACAGAGATTGTAATTGGAAATATAAACAGCCTAATATCTGGTACCAAGGAAAGAAACCGGTGGTTATTCTGATAATTATAATTTAGGCATAGTTCACTTATAACTTAACAGTATACGGAACATACTCAGTGGCGAAACTAGAGCGTAACAGAGGGGGTGCGACTATAAAGCAGTAACAAAAAATACCAATATAAATACTATTTTAGCATGGTCAAAACTATTGAGATAGGCAAAATACATTATTTACCTTTAATTGTCGTCAAATCAAAATACATTATTTACCTTTAATTGTCATCAAATCTGCGTTCTTGCATTTTCATGAAGCGACGAATCACGGACTCATTCATGATTTTCATCATTTCTTCTTTCTCCACATAGCAAATAAGACAATCGCTCATAAATTGATCACCGATGCGGTTGCGCAAAATTTGTTTTCACAATCTTCATGCCAGAAAAATCCTCTCAACTGTAGTAGTAGCAACTGGCAGTACTAGTACAAGCTCCAGAAGTCGATAATATAATGATCACCTTTATCTGTAACCTAAATCAACTAGGTATGCGGTGGCAGACGATTTTTGACCGTACCTAAATGAATAAGACACAAAATGTTTCATATTTTGGCATTATGAACGAAGTGAGGCCAACACGGCATTTCGGTTCATCTTTCATGATCACCTTCCAATTCCAATGGGCGGTCCAAACTTCTCTTCTTCCAACCAAGAAGCTCATCAGTAGCTAGTAGCTACCACATGTCTATACATCCCCAATGCAATGCAAGTTTCCTTCTAGAAATCGAGGTCGAAGAGGACGCACAACAAAGCAACACTGACCAATCCTTGATCAAATGAATGCTGCATTACGTCTTGAGACTTTGGTCTTTCCAAGAGCCGTCCTACAGACTTGCATCCTCCGTCAGCCTATGGCGATTTGTTTATTCAGGTTTGTCAGGCAACAACTGATTGTACCAACCCAAAGCAAAGCATGCATGATCACACCAGTTTTCTCTTTTTAATAAAATTCCTGTAGGGGCCTTGGCCCCTCCAGTTTCGTCAAAAAAAAAAAAAAACATGCCTGATCACACCACGCAAAGGCCGTTGCCACAATTAGCATTCTGGCGCGTATATTTAAACAATGCAATGGTGGATCCAGATTTTTTTGCTGCGTGTGGGATGGATGGATCGTGAAAGTTCTGGTGCTGCAACTGTCCAACGATGCATGCAGCGCGAGTGCTAGAGTTATCTATGCATATACGAGCGTTGTGGTGGGGTCAGTCGTCCTCTCAGTCTCTCTCTGATTGCATCGTACGCCTGGCTAGTTAGCAGGTAGGAATGGACGAGCTATAGCTAGCCACACAGCCCTTCACACAGGCAGCCAGCGGTTCATGTTCGTTCATGAAATTGAGACGAGCTCCTCTGGCCTCACAGTGCAAAGTGAAAGAGATGGAACTCTTTTGGAACTGCTTTGTAGAGCTAATAAAGGTCACTTGACTTAATTGGCTGGTGCGTAGTAGAGACAGACTGACACAGAAATGGGTTCTGCTCATCTGCCATTGATTTCTCTGCCACCAGTTTTAGTTAGGAGGAAAGTAAATGTGTCTTGACATAAAATATGGTGCTAATTGGCTTTTTATTCCCATCAGAATACCTACACTAGATTCGTGTAGAAAGAAACAAAAATGTCTACTAGCCAACATGAAAATGAAATTGGAAAGATATTTCTTTTGGCCACAGAGGTAGCTTGATGAGAGAGATCTCTGCAAGTCTAATTAAATTTAAATAAGAACGGCACCAAAATTTCAAGGTCTCATTACTAACTGAAAATCAGCTATATATATGCATGTTTTTTTTTTCGAAAGGACGGCAAAAGCTTTGCCATAATTTTTATTAGTAGAAAAAAAAGAAAACAAAGGGCTATATATATGCTATAGTGTTGTCTGAACATTTTCTTGATTGGTTATTACACTTGTGTGATATAAAGCTACGACGCCCAAGTTTATTTGCTCAGTGTAGCTTGCTTGAGCGAGTCTTGGTGTTGAGCCTTTAGGGCATGATATGTCTGTGTTTGGTTTGATGCTTAAAGACTTGCCTGACCAGTCATGGCTCCCAGGCGTCCGATTTGGACGCCTAGAACCAGAATTGCTTGGCTTGTTAGCTAATGTCTGGCAAACTTCAATCTAAACAAGCTTTTGAGGCTTGTTTGCTTGTTCTCCTGAGAAATGCCTGGTCCAGGCAACATTCTAAGGCGTTGGATGATGCCTAGTCCAATGCCAGTTCTGCTAACTGATAGCGGCTTCAGCTGCTGGCGGTTGCCACCTGTCGACATTGCCTTTTTTTTCATTTTGCGAGTGTACTAGGATTGCATACGTGTGCGATGGCAAAGACATCTTTTCAGCATATGATGTGCATGGAGTATTCCCCGGCCAGCAGGTGCTAATTATTTTATATGCCTGATGAGATTAAGAAAACAAAGCACCAATGCCATTATGAATTAACAATGGCATTAGCACCCACTTAAGCTTTAAACTAATCGAGAGGCACACAGACAAGGGGACCAATCGAGAGCTGTATGTGGTGCGACATCATAGGCCATGTGGCCGCTGTCAAGCCACCACTTAGCCGCAGCATGCTGGACTACTTTGCAGGGCAGCTTGGACAATATCTCCTGCTGATGCTGCATCTGCATATTTTAAACCCTGGGCTGCTACAGACAAGTGCCACCTGGAGCCTGCCCTGGTGAAAGAAACGGTGGTGTGGTCGTATTGAGATTTTTTTTTAAAATTTTAACAGTCGGATTTGATCAGATCGATCTTGAGTTTGTTTTATGCTGGAGTTTCTTGCGCTCTATGTCTTCCTCTTTGGGGAATAAAGGGGGCCATCAAAAGGCACACTTTACAGCAGGTAGATCGCCTCGAATGGGGAACGAAATCTCGAAAACCAATTTACTATTGAAGTGAGGATCTATGTCCTGAATTTACTAGTCACTAGTCATGCATGCATCAAGCTAGCTATGGTTGGATGACACTGTCATGCATGGAGGGGCCAAATTGAATTACTCAAGCCTGAGAAATATCCATATGACAGTATGCATGGAGCATGCATGGAGATGAAGGTTATCTTTTTCTGGACGCGCCTGCAGCCTAAAGACTGTACAGTTTCCACTGAAAGATTTCAAATTTCATCAAAGTTTAAGAAAAATTGTAGCTTTACTCACCTCTCCCTAAAGAAGGAACGGAAATCGCATTTCTGAGTCCGCCTGAAACGCCCACGTGGTAATAATAAGTGCATTAGTGCGCTCCGGATCACTTAGTTGCGTGAGATTCATGCATGGATGTCATATTTGTCTGTGACTTGAGTGTTCAGTCAATATATTCCTCCGGCCGGCCGGAGTAGCCCTTCTTCCATGCAAAACACGCCACAATAACACAAGGAAAACGGAATACTAGTGATCGACTCTAGTAAGTTAAACCTATTGTAATTATTCGAATAACGGGATAAGAATATCTAGACACTTCATTCAGAAGATTAATTAATACAGTTATACAGGGACGTGGACGTCGAGGTCGAGAGTAGAGAATTCAGCCTGATCGGAGGTTACACTTGGCTCTTTACATTTGGAGAGGATGGCCAGGAGATCAGACACAGAGCATTTTCAGACTTTGCATTGGTTCCTTCTAGACATGGACACTACACCATACCACATATATACATTCGTATGTACTATACGTCAGATTAAAAAAAATGACTTTAGCTGTCGCTCTTTGCCTGACGAAGGAACTCATTAAAGTTGCTATGTTGCTAGTGCGGTTACCTTATAAAGCTTCGAGGTGATAGCTAGGGTACGGTTGACGCCGCTGGAGTCTCTAGTCAGGCTGACTCGAGCACAAACAGATTAAAGCAGCAGCATGCATCAGGCCAGGACAGGACAGTAGCCATCGAGCTACAACAAAAGATCATCTCATCACCAGATCGATAAATCGATCGATCGATCGGTCACGAGAAGGAGTTAGGCCTGGCTCCGGCCTGTGAGCCGCGGACAGGTGTGCGGTCAAACAACAACAGTAGCATCGAATGAACACGCTTTCCAGTTTCGATCGAGTTCAATTCTCAGTCCATGCAAGTCCCCTTTCAAGTTCGCGTTCGCGTCCTGCTGCTCCTGCGTGCAAGCTTTCGGGGGATGTGGACGCGCACAACACATAGGCTGTACGAGCGCGCCATTTCTTATTCCGCTAAAGCGAGCGGATGCCGTGTTTTGCTGGACACCAACGCCAGCGGTGGCCTAACAACAATGGAGCTAGAGCTGCACTGCAGCAGCCACTGCCGCCTCCATATTCGTCAGGCGAATGCATGCCTCACGGCCGGCGCTGCTAGCTCTTTCTAGCTCCCTCTTTCTCACTCTGTTTAAATAATGGGGTCCTTTTCGAGGCCATATTCGACTGATGGTGGTGTAAAATTTCTGGAAGTATAGTAACTTTTTCGTTTTTATTTGACAATTAGTGTCCAATTATGGGCTAATTAGGTTCGAAAAATTCGTGTAATTAGTTATTTTTTTACCTATATTTAATACTCTATATATGTGTTCAAAGATTCGATGTGACGGGAAATCATGTAAAATTTTTGGAACTTTGAAGCATCTAAATAGGGCCTGGGAGACGCCCTTTTTCGCTGTACGTCTATCTGATCATCTTGAGATGCGGCCTGCGCATGCAGCAAGCAGCTAGCAGAAGGGGGGTGTGCGTGCATGTACGATAGATTTGGTCCTGATCACAAGGATTGGCGGATGTGCTAACTGCTAGCTGATTGCTTGCATATCTTCTGCACATGATGTTCCAGAGAACTTAGCTGTAACCTGCGCTACGTGGCACCTCAGCTGGATGCTTGCGGCTAGCATGCATCTACCTACCGTACCTTTGAATCAGCTTCTTATTAGTACCAAGTAAGAGAAATCAGAGAGGTTAGCTTACTCCATCTACCTCAGTCCTCAAATATAAGTCTATTTATTATTAGCTTTGTTAAGACTAATTGACTCTTTTAGTTTTGATCATCAATAACTAAGAAAGTATAAATTTACAATACATAAGTTGGTATTATTAAATTTCATCGTGAGACAAACTTAATGTTATACTTACACCCATCTAAAAAGGAATGCAACTCTAGTGTAGTACTACGTCAAAGTATCTCTTAAATTTGATCAAATCGACACAAAGAATTTATGGTAGCAAATAACTTCTCATTGAGCATATTTTCATAATATACTTATTTGGAGTAATAAATGTTGACACTCTTTTACTTTATATAATGAGCCCTTATATAATCTTGCAAAAAAGGAGAAGCTTCTCGTTTTTTGACCTCCCAAAGAGAATACAAAACTCTAGACAGCTTTGTCTTTAGTCATTAGTCAAACCGTACAATTTCAAGTTTGATCAAATTTATAAAAAAAAAGAGTGTCAACATTTATTACTCCAAATAAGTATATTATGAAAATATGCTCAATGAGAAGTTATTTGCTACCATAAATTCTTTGTGTCGATTTGATCAAATTTAAGAGATACTTTGACGTAGTACTACACTAGAGTTGCATTCCTTTTTAGATGGGTGTAAGTATAACATTAAGTTTGTCTCACGATGAAATTTAATAATACCAACTTATGTATTGTAAATTTATACTTTCTTAGTTATTGATGATCAAAACTAAAAGAGTCAATTAGTCTTAACAAAGCTAATAATAAATAGACTTATATTTGAGGACTGAGGTAGATGGAGTAAGCTAACCTCTCTGATTTCTCTTACTTGGTACTAATAAGAAGCTGATTCAAAGGTACGGTAGGTAGATGCATGCTAGCCGCAAGCATCCAGCTGAGGTGCCACGTAGCGCAGGTTACAGCTAAGTTCTCTGGAACATCATGTGCAGAAGATATGCAAGCAATCAGCTAGCAGTTAGCACATCCGCCAATCCTTGTGATCAGGACCAAATCTATCGTACATGCACGCACACCCCCCTTCTGCTAGCTGCTTGCTGCATGCGCAGGCCGCATCTCAAGATGATCAGATAGACGTACAGCGAAAAAGGGCGTCTCCCAGGCCCTATTTAGATGCTTCAAAGTTCCAAAAATTTTACATGATTTCCCGTCACATCGAATCTTTGAACACATATATAGAGTATTAAATATAGGTAAAAAAATAACTAATTACACGAATTTTTCGAACCTAATTAGCCCATAATTGGACACTAATTGTCAAATAAAAACGAAAAAGTTACTATACTTCCAGAAATTTTACACCACCATCAGTCGAATATGGCCTCGAAAAGGACCCCATTATTTAAACAGAGTGAGAAAGAGGGAGCTAGAAAGAGCTAGCAGCGCCGGCCGTGAGGCATGCATTCGCCTGACGAATATGGAGGCGGCAGTGGCTGCTGCAGTGCAGCTCTAGCTCCATTGTTGTTAGGCCACCGCTGGCGTTGGTGTCCAGCAAAACACGGCATCCGCTCGCTTTAGCGGAATAAGAAATGGCGCGCTCGTACAGCCTATGTGTTGTGCGCGTCCACATCCCCCGAAAGCTTGCACGCAGGAGCAGCAGGACGCGAACGCGAACTTGAAAGGGGACTTGCATGGACTGAGAATTGAACTCGATCGAAACTGGAAAGCGTGTTCATTCGATGCTACTGTTGTTGTTTGACCGCACACCTGTCCGCGGCTCACAGGCCGGAGCCAGGCCTAACTCCTTCTCGTGACCGATCGATCGATCGATTTATCGATCTGGTGATGAGATGATCTTTTGTTGTAGCTCGATGGCTACTGTCCTGTCCTGGCCTGATGCATGCTGCTGCTTTAATCTGTTTGTGCTCGAGTCAGCCTGACTAGAGACTCCAGCGGCGTCAACCGTACCCTAGCTATCACCTCGAAGCTTTATAAGGTAACCGCACTAGCAACATAGCAACTTTAATGAGTTCCTTCGTCAGGCAAAGAGCGACAGCTAAAGTCATTTTTTTTAATCTGACGTATAGTACATACGAATGTATATATGTGGTATGGTGTAGTGTCCATGTCTAGAAGGAACCAATGCAAAGTCTGAAAATGCTCTGTGTCTGATCTCCTGGCCATCTCTCCAAATGTAAAGAGCCAAGTGTAACCTCCGATCAGGCTGAATTCTCTACTCTCGACCTCGACGTCCACGTCCCTGTATAACTGTATTAATTAATCTTCTGAATGAAGTGTCTAGATATTCTTATCCCGTTATTCGAATAATTACAATAGGTTTAACTTACTAGAGTCGATCACTAGTATTCCGTTTTCTTGTGTTATTGTGGCGTGTTTTGCATGGAAGAAGGGCTACTCCGGCCGGCCGGAGAATATATTGACTGAACACTCAAGTCACAGACAAATATGACATCCATGCATGAATCTCACGCAACTAAGTGATCCGGAGCGCACTAATGCACTTATTATTACCACGTGGGCGTTTCAGGCGGACTCAGAAATGCGATTTCCGTTCCTTCTTTAGGGAGAGGTGAGTAAAGCTACAATTTTTCTTAAACTTTGATGAAATTTGAAATCTTTCAGTGGAAACTGTACAGTCTTTAGGCTGCAGGCGCGTCCAGAAAAAGATAACCTTCATCTCCATGCATGCTCCATGCATACTGTCATATGGATATTTCTCAGGCTTGAGTAATTCAATTTGGCCCCTCCATGCATGACAGTGTCATCCAACCATAGCTAGCTTGATGCATGCATGACTAGTGACTAGTAAATTCAGGACATAGATCCTCACTTCAATAGTAAATTGGTTTTCGAGATTTCGTTCCCCATTCGAGGCGATCTACCTGCTGTAAAGTGTGCCTTTTGATGGCCCCCTTTATTCCCCAAAGAGGAAGACATAGAGCGCAAGAAACTCCAGCATAAAACAAACTCAAGATCGATCTGATCAAATCCGACTGTTAAAATTTTAAAAAAAATCTCAATACGACCACACCACCGTTTCTTTCACCAGGGCAGGCTCCAGGTGGCACTTGTCTGTAGCAGCCCAGGGTTTAAAATATGCAGATGCAGCATCAGCAGGAGATATTGTCCAAGCTGCCTGCAAAGTAGTCCAGCATGCTGCGGCTAAGTGGTGGCTTGACAGCGGCCACATGGCCTATGATGTCGCACCACATACAGCTCTCGATTGGTCCCCTTGTCTGTGTGCCTCTCGATTAGTTTAAAGCTTAAGTGGGTGCTAATGCCATTGTTAATTCATAATGGCATTGGTGCTTTGTTTTCTTAATCTCATCAGGCATATAAAATAATTAGCACCTGCTGGCCGGGAATACTCCATGCACATCATATGCTGAAAGATGTCTTTGCCATCGCACACGTATGCAATCCTAGTACACTCGCAAAATGAAAAAAAAGGCAATGTCGACAGGTGGCAACCGGCCAGCAGCTGAAGCCGCTATCAGTTAGCAGAACTGGCATTGGACTAGGCATCATCCAACGCCTTAGAATGTTGCCTGGACCAGGCATTTCTCAGGAGAACAAGCAAACAAGCCTCAAAAGCTTGTTTAGATTGAAGTTTGCCAGACATTAGCTAACAAGCCAAGCAATTCTGGTTCTAGGCGTCCAAATCGGACGCCTGGGAGCCATGACTGGTCAGGCAAGTCTTTAAGCATCAAACCAAACACAGACATATCATGCCCTAAAGGCTCAACACCAAGACTCGCTCAAGCAAGCTACACTGAGCAAATAAACTTGGGCGTCGTAGCTTTATATCACACAAGTGTAATAACCAATCAAGAAAATGTTCAGACAACACTATAGCATATATATAGCCCTTTGTTTTCTTTTTTTTCTACTAAATAAAAATTATGGCAAAGCTTTTGCCGTCCTTTCGAAAAAAAAACATGCATATATATAGCTGATTTTCAGTTAGTAATGAGACCTTGAAATTTTGGTGCCGTTCTTATTTAAATTTAATTAGACTTGCAGAGATCTCTCTCATCAAGCTACCTCTGTGGCCAAAAGAAATATCTTTCCAATTTCATTTTCATGTTGGCTAGTAGACATTTTTGTTTCTTTCTACACGAATCTAGTGTAGGTATTCTGATGGGAATAAAAAGCCAATTAGCACCATATTTTATGTCAAGACACATTTACTTTCCTCCTAACTAAAACTGGTGGCAGAGAAATCAATGGCAGATGAGCAGAACCCATTTCTGTGTCAGTCTGTCTCTACTACGCACCAGCCAATTAAGTCAAGTGACCTTTATTAGCTCTACAAAGCAGTTCCAAAAGAGTTCCATCTCTTTCACTTTGCACTGTGAGGCCAGAGGAGCTCGTCTCAATTTCATGAACGAACATGAACCGCTGGCTGCCTGTGTGAAGGGCTGTGTGGCTAGCTATAGCTCGTCCATTCCTACCTGCTAACTAGCCAGGCGTACGATGCAATCAGAGAGAGACTGAGAGGACGACTGACCCCACCACAACGCTCGTATATGCATAGATAACTCTAGCACTCGCGCTGCATGCATCGTTGGACAGTTGCAGCACCAGAACTTTCACGATCCATCCATCCCACACGCAGCAAAAAAATCTGGATCCACCATTGCATTGTTTAAATATACGCGCCAGAATGCTAATTGTGGCAACGGCCTTTGCGTGGTGTGATCAGGCATGTTTTTTTTTTTTTTGACGAAACTGGAGGGGCCAAGGCCCCTACAGGAATTTTATTAAAAAGAGAAAACTGGTGTGATCATGCATGCTTTGCTTTGGGTTGGTACAATCAGTTGTTGCCTGACAAACCTGAATAAACAAATCGCCATAGGCTGACGGAGGATGCAAGTCTGTAGGACGGCTCTTGGAAAGACCAAAGTCTCAAGACGTAATGCAGCATTCATTTGATCAAGGATTGGTCAGTGTTGCTTTGTTGTGCGTCCTCTTCGACCTCGATTTCTAGAAGGAAACTTGCATTGCATTGGGGATGTATAGACATGTGGTAGCTACTAGCTACTGATGAGCTTCTTGGTTGGAAGAAGAGAAGTTTGGACCGCCCATTGGAATTGGAAGGTGATCATGAAAGATGAACCGAAATGCCGTGTTGGCCTCACTTCGTTCATAATGCCAAAATATGAAACATTTTGTGTCTTATTCATTTAGGTACGGTCAAAAATCGTCTGCCACCGCATACCTAGTTGATTTAGGTTACAGATAAAGGTGATCATTATATTATAGACCACTAGTGGTGATTTTCTTGTTTGGTTTTTGTTACTTAATTGCTTAATTCGCCAAAAAGAATACCACATCAATAAAGAAATGAAAATAAAAGCATCATTCTAGTATATGTTAATCAATTATTTTTTATTTTTTTATTATATAATAATAATTGAATATTTGGCTTCGTTTATATCGGATTTCCGGGTGAAAACAAAGTGACAATCCCTTAGTCTCAGTTATTTTTGCTTTTCTGACCAACACTTTAGAATTTTGAACTAACACAACTGAGAATAAGAAAAGGCTGTGGTACAGAGATTGTAATTGGAAATATAAACAGCCTAATATCTGGTACCAAGGAAAGAAACCGGTGGTTATTCTGATAATTATAATTTAGGCATAGTTCACTTATAACTTAACAGTATACGGAACATACTCAGTGGCGAAACTAGAGCGTAACAGAGGGGGTGCGACTATAAAGCAGTAACAAAAAATACCAATATAAATACTATTTTAGCATGGTCAAAACTATTGAGATAGGCAAAATACATTATTTACCTTTAATTGTCGTCAAATCAAAATACATTATTTACCTTTAATTGTCATCAAATCTGCGTTCTTGCATTTTCATGAAGCGACGAATCACGGACTCATTCATGATTTTCATCATTTCTTCTTTCTCCACATAGCAAATAAGACAATCGCTCATAAATTGATCACCGATGCGGTTGCGCAAAATTTGTTTTCACAATCTTCATGCCAGAAAAATCCTCTCAACTGTAGTAGTAGCAACTGGCAGTACTAGTACAAGCTCCAGAAGTCGATAAACCAGTGGGTAATGATTATGTTTTCTAGTCTCCACCATCTTCTAAGAAAGCTCGGCAATAGTTTGTATGCGGTTGGCACTATCAGGCTCTGGCGCTTTTCTTTTGTAAAATCTTTCCATCGATTAATCTGTCATTAGTACACTGTCTAGTAAATAACTTGAAAAAGAAATAAAGGCAAATATCTGCAACTCTACAAGACTACATTCGTACCTTGAAAGATTGAATACTTGATGCCTGGACATTGGACTGTAGACCGGCCAGACAGGAGACAGCAACTTTGAGCTTTCTGAACTTCAGCACTTCAGCAGGCAGCAACGTTGCAAACTGAGACACAGATGGCACAAAACTGGCAAGAGGGAGCTGCGGCCGGATGGCTGGATTGCAGAGGCGCAGACGGCAGGCGTGCTCGGGCGCGCTTGGTGATTGCCGATCCGCGAATCAGAATTTCAATCGCAATGCCCACGGAGGCACGGACGGGAAGAAAGACCATCGCCGCGTCGCGACTGATGCGAGCATCGAGGGAAAAGCAGCGGAGTAGACGCGCGGTGCTTTTTGTCTTCCTGCGATGAGCTCAAGTTTACTGGGCTGGCTGCTCTGAGCTGGGCTGCGGGGGGTGCAACATATTGGTCCAAAGCGGTGCATACAGGGCCGAAATCTGATGGCAATAACTTGTTTTCGATTTTTGGGGGTGCATCCGCATCCACGGGCCACTACTGGGCTTCGCCCCTACATACTTGTAAGTTGTTGTTGGTCACATGTGGGAGATACTTATGTACTGCACCTCTTCTGCAAGTGAGCGAGCTGAAGAGCTAATAAGTCAATCTTCAGTCGATTTCTCATACATGACTAATTCTTTTTTTAGCAAATACATGACTAGTTCTTTATTATAGCTAGCATATATTATGAGCATTATGATTTAATCAAAACAAGGGTGAACCAAAGCCCAATTAAATCCAACAAGATAGCTACCTAATTGCGAATACAAGATTGATATGTGCCCTTATAGTTCGTTTTGTGATGAGTGATTGTTAACGTGATCCACAACCTAGGTTGAGTTTGTGAATAACCATGGCGTGAGTTGGGTCGTGCGACAGTTCTTTTGGATTGTGGTATACAGATGTGGAGCTCGGAGGCGGTGGTCGGTGGTGAGGTGAAGGTCAAGTAGGAACGTGCCATGCCGATGGACTAGGAGCGGTGAAGGGCAGACGTGAGGCTTGGACCGAGGGACCAGAAGGCTGGGTGACCAGCCGCGGTGGCTGACATCTGGGACATCGACAAGCGCAAGTGTACATGGGAGTGACTGTATTGACCGAGTCAAGACGGTGGACGTGCGAGTCGAGCGGGGCTCAAGAGGACTTGGCAGACGCCCGGTCGAGGACGGCGATGACACGTGTCGAGTGGTGAGGGGCGCGTATGGTGGTTTGGGCCTCAAAACCATTGGTGGCCGGTTTCACGGGTTTGGGCCTCAAAACCCAGGCGGAGGTTCCGAGGAGGAACAGACGACACATGGCGGCATCGAGGAGAAGCTATCTCATGAAGGGCACGGTGGCCGTCGGATGAAGATTACCTCGGGTTGGACCATAACGCTCTTAGGTTATGTGGTTCGACTCAAAATATCTAGGGGCAAAACTGGAATTGTGTAATAGCCCTGTTAAATAGGATGATGGAACCTCCATCTCCCTCACCTCTTTCATTTTTCCTTTCTTTCTTCCCTAGTTTTCCCCATCCCCTTAGGGTTTCTTGTGAGAGAGGTTCACAAATTGGTGAATTTGTGTAAGAACCACAACGGAAATGGAGGCCCTAACCTCCTCGTGTCCTCCAGGATTCGATTTATTATGTGTTCTTTGTGATTTACGTTGTGGCAGAACCTCCCAAATAATATGGCCCACATGTACTTGTTATCGTCTTAAAGACCTCTAACCACCATACATGTGTACCACAGAACTTAAGGGGTCTGTCAGGTGTCCTCGGGAAACCCAAATCATCCACGATCTTCCGATCAGGATCACTTACATTTTGTAACAACTAACGATGAAATAAAACATTGATTTTAAGGATGCACCCTTAGTAGCTTTTATGCAAAAGAACCTTGAATCTCGCTGGAAACCTACCTTGATTTCCTAAGCCTGCATCCCTGAGATTTATCTCTACCTGGTTGGTCGGTTAAGTCTTGTGGAGTACTTTTGTACTCAGGGTTTGTTGAACCCCTGTTGCAGGTTCATCTCATGAACAGGTGTGTTTCGGACCCTGTTGCATGACCGTCTTTGCGGTAAGCGACGACGAGTGGATGTTTGGTTCTTGGGCAGAGCGCCACGGTTATTCACAAACTCAACCTAGGTTGTGGATCACGTTAACAATCACTCATCACAAAACGAACTATAAGGGCACATATCAATCTTGTATTCGCAATTAGGTAGCTATCTTGTTGGATTTAATTGGGCTTTGGTTCACCCTTGTTTTGATTAAATCATAATGCTCATAATATATGCTAGCTATAATAAAGAACTAGTCATGTATTTGCTAAAAAAAAGAATTAGTCATGTATGAGAAATCGACTGAAGATTGACTTATTAGCTCTTCAGCTCGCTCACTTGCAGAAGAGGTGCAGTACATAAGTATCTCCCACATGTGACCAACAACAACTTACAAGTATGTAGGGGCGAAGCCCAGTAGTGGCCCGTGGATGCGGATGCACCCCCAAAAATCGAAAACAAGTTATTGCCATCAGATTTCGGCCCTGTATGCACCGCTTTGGACCAATATGTTGCACCCCCCGCAGCCCAGCTCAGAGCAGCCAGCCCAGTAAACTTGAGCTCATCGCAGGAAGACAAAAAGCACCGCGCGTCTACTCCGCTGCTTTTCCCTCGATGCTCGCATCAGTCGCGACGCGGCGATGGTCTTTCTTCCCGTCCGTGCCTCCGTGGGCATTGCGATTGAAATTCTGATTCGCGGATCGGCAATCACCAAGCGCGCCCGAGCACGCCTGCCGTCTGCGCCTCTGCAATCCAGCCATCCGGCCGCAGCTCCCTCTTGCCAGTTTTGTGCCATCTGTGTCTCAGTTTGCAACGTTGCTGCCTGCTGAAGTGCTGAAGTTCAGAAAGCTCAAAGTTGCTGTCTCCTGTCTGGCCGGTCTACAGTCCAATGTCCAGGCATCAAGTATTCAATCTTTCAAGGTACGAATGTAGTCTTGTAGAGTTGCAGATATTTGCCTTTATTTCTTTTTCAAGTTATTTACTAGACAGTGTACTAATGACAGATTAATCGATGGAAAGATTTTACAAAAGAAAAGCGCCAGAGCCTGATAGTGCCAACCGCATACAAACTATTGCCGAGCTTTCTTAGAAGATGGTGGAGACTAGAAAACATAATCATTACCCACTGGTTTATCGACTTCTGGAGCTTGTACTAGTACTGCCAGTTGCTACTACTACAGTTGAGAGGATTTTTCTGGCATGAAGATTGTGAAAACAAATTTTGCGCAACCGCATCGGTGATCAATTTATGAGCGATTGTCTTATTTGCTATGTGGAGAAAGAAGAAATGATGAAAATCATGAATGAGTCCGTGATTCGTCGCTTCATGAAAATGCAAGAACGCAGATTTGATGACAATTAAAGGTAAATAATGTATTTTGATTTGACGACAATTAAAGGTAAATAATGTATTTTGCCTATCTCAATAGTTTTGACCATGCTAAAATAGTATTTATATTGGTATTTTTTGTTACTTAATTGCTTAATTCGCCAAAAAGAATACCACATCAATAAAGAAATGAAAATAAAAGCATCATTCTAGTATATGTTAATCAATTATTTTTTATTTTTTATTATATAATAATAATTGAATATTTGGCTTCGTTTATATCGGATTTCCGGGTGAAAACAAAGTGACAATCCCTTAGTCTCAGTTATTTTTGCTTTTCTGACCAACACTTTAGAATTTTGAACTAACACAACTGAGAATAAGAAAAGGCTGTGGTACAGAGATTGTAATTGGAAATATAAACAGCCTAATATCTGGTACCAAGGAAAGAAACCGGTGGTTATTCTGATAATTATAATTTAGGCATAGTTCACTTATAACTTAACAGTATACGGAACATACTCAGTGGCGAAACTAGAGCGTAACAGAGGGGGTGCGACTATAAAGCAGTAACAAAAAATACCAATATAAATACTATTTTAGCATGGTCAAAACTATTGAGATAGGCAAAATACATTATTTACCTTTAATTGTCGTCAAATCAAAATACATTATTTACCTTTAATTGTCATCAAATCTGCGTTCTTGCATTTTCATGAAGCGACGAATCACGGACTCATTCATGATTTTCATCATTTCTTCTTTCTCCACATAGCAAATAAGACAATCGCTCATAAATTGATCACCGATGCGGTTGCGCAAAATTTGTTTTCACAATCTTCATGCCAGAAAAATCCTCTCAACTGTAGTAGTAGCAACTGGCAGTACTAGTACAAGCTCCAGAAGTCGATAAACCAGTGGGTAATGATTATGTTTTCTAGTCTCCACCATCTTCTAAGAAAGCTCGGCAATAGTTTGTATGCGGTTGGCACTATCAGGCTCTGGCGCTTTTCTTTTGTAAAATCTTTCCATCGATTAATCTGTCATTAGTACACTGTCTAGTAAATAACTTGAAAAAGAAATAAAGGCAAATATCTGCAACTCTACAAGACTACATTCGTACCTTGAAAGATTGAATACTTGATGCCTGGACATTGGACTGTAGACCGGCCAGACAGGAGACAGCAACTTTGAGCTTTCTGAACTTCAGCACTTCAGCAGGCAGCAACGTTGCAAACTGAGACACAGATGGCACAAAACTGGCAAGAGGGAGCTGCGGCCGGATGGCTGGATTGCAGAGGCGCAGACGGCAGGCGTGCTCGGGCGCGCTTGGTGATTGCCGATCCGCGAATCAGAATTTCAATCGCAATGCCCACGGAGGCACGGACGGGAAGAAAGACCATCGCCGCGTCGCGACTGATGCGAGCATCGAGGGAAAAGCAGCGGAGTAGACGCGCGGTGCTTTTTGTCTTCCTGCGATGAGCTCAAGTTTACTGGGCTGGCTGCTCTGAGCTGGGCTGCGGGGGGTGCAACATATTGGTCCAAAGCGGTGCATACAGGGCCGAAATCTGATGGCAATAACTTGTTTTCGATTTTTGGGGGTGCATCCGCATCCACGGGCCACTACTGGGCTTCGCCCCTACATACTTGTAAGTTGTTGTTGGTCACATGTGGGAGATACTTATGTACTGCACCTCTTCTGCAAGTGAGCGAGCTGAAGAGCTAATAAGTCAATCTTCAGTCGATTTCTCATACATGACTAATTCTTTTTTTAGCAAATACATGACTAGTTCTTTATTATAGCTAGCATATATTATGAGCATTATGATTTAATCAAAACAAGGGTGAACCAAAGCCCAATTAAATCCAACAAGATAGCTACCTAATTGCGAATACAAGATTGATATGTGCCCTTATAGTTCGTTTTGTGATGAGTGATTGTTAACGTGATCCACAACCTAGGTTGAGTTTGTGAATAACCGTGGCGCTCTGCCCAAGAACCAAACATCCACTCGTCGTCGCTTACCGCAAAGACGGTCATGCAACAGGGTCCGAAACACACCCTGTTCATGAGATGAACCTGCAACAGGGGTTCAAACAAACCCTGAGTACAAAAGTACTCCACAAGACTTAACCGACCAACCAGGTAGAGATAAATCTCAGGGATGCAGGCTTAGGAAATCAAGGTAGGTTTCCAGCGAGATTCAAGGTTCTTTTGCATAAAAGCTACTAAGGGTGCATCCTTAAAATCAATGTTTTATTTCATCGTTAGTTGTTACAAAATGTAAGTGATCCTGATCGGAAGATCGTGGATGATTTGGGTTTCCCGAGGACACCTGACAGACCCCTTAAGTTCTGTGGTACACATGTATGGTGGTTAGAGGTCTTTAAGACGATAACAAGTACATGTGGGCCATATTATTTGGGAGGTTCTGCCACAACGTAAATCACAAAGAACACATAATAAATCGAATCCTGGAGGACACGAGGAGGTTAGGGCCTCCATTTCCGTTGTGGTTCTTACACAAATTCACCAATTTGTGAACCTCTCTCACAAGAAACCCTAAGGGGATGGGGAAACTAGGGAAGAAAGAAAGGAAAAATGAAAGAGGTGAGGGAGATGGAGGTTCCATCATCCTATTTAACAGGGCTATTACACAATTCCAGTTTTGCCCCTAGATATTTTGAGTCGAACCACATAACCTAAGAGCGTTATGGTCCAACCCGAGGTAATCTTCATCCGACGGCCACCGTGCCCTTCATGAGATAGCTTCTCCTCGATGCCGCCATGTGTCGTCTGTTCCTCCTCGGAACCTCCGCCTGGGTTTTGAGGCCCAAACCCGTGAAACCGGCCACCAATGGTTTTGAGGCCCAAACCACCATACGCGCCCCTCACCACTCGACACGTGTCATCGCCGTCCTCGACCGGGCGTCTGCCAAGTCCTCTTGAGCCCCGCTCGACTCGCACGTCCACCGTCTTGACTCGGTCAATACAGTCACTCCCATGTACACTTGCGCTTGTCGATGTCCCAGATGTCAGCCACCGCGGCTGGTCACCCAGCCTTCTGGTCCCTCGGTCCAAGCCTCACGTCTGCCCTTCACCGCTCCTAGTCCATCGGCATGGCACGTTCCTACTTGACCTTCACCTCACCACCGACCACCGCCTCCGAGCTCCACATCTGTATACCACAATCCAAAAGAACTGTCGCACGACCCAACTCACGCCATGGTTATTCACAAACTCAACCTAGGTTGTGGATCACGTTAACAATCACTCATCACAAAACGAACTATAAGGGCACATATCAATCTTGTATTCGCAATTAGGTAGCTATCTTGTTGGATTTAATTGGGCTTTGGTTCACCCTTGTTTTGATTAAATCATAATGCTCATAATATATGCTAGCTATAATAAAGAACTAGTCATGTATTTGCTAAAAAAAGAATTAGTCATGTATGAGAAATCGACTGAAGATTGACTTATTAGCTCTTCAGCTCGCTCACTTGCAGAAGAGGTGCAGTACATAAGTATCTCCCACATGTGACCAACAACAACTTACAAGTATGTAGGGGCGAAGCCCAGTAGTGGCCCGTGGATGCGGATGCACCCCCAAAAATCGAAAACAAGTTATTGCCATCAGATTTCGGCCCTGTATGCACCGCTTTGGACCAATATGTTGCACCCCCCGCAGCCCAGCTCAGAGCAGCCAGCCCAGTAAACTTGAGCTCATCGCAGGAAGACAAAAAGCACCGCGCGTCTACTCCGCTGCTTTTCCCTCGATGCTCGCATCAGTCGCGACGCGGCGATGGTCTTTCTTCCCGTCCGTGCCTCCGTGGGCATTGCGATTGAAATTCTGATTCGCGGATCGGCAATCACCAAGCGCGCCCGAGCACGCCTGCCGTCTGCGCCTCTGCAATCCAGCCATCCGGCCGCAGCTCCCTCTTGCCAGTTTTGTGCCATCTGTGTCTCAGTTTGCAACGTTGCTGCCTGCTGAAGTGCTGAAGTTCAGAAAGCTCAAAGTTGCTGTCTCCTGTCTGGCCGGTCTACAGTCCAATGTCCAGGCATCAAGTATTCAATCTTTCAAGGTACGAATGTAGTCTTGTAGAGTTGCAGATATTTGCCTTTATTTCTTTTTCAAGTTATTTACTAGACAGTGTACTAATGACAGATTAATCGATGGAAAGATTTTACAAAAGAAAAGCGCCAGAGCCTGATAGTGCCAACCGCATACAAAACTATTGCCGAGCTTTCTTAGAAGATGGTGGAGACTAGAAAACATAATCATTACCCACTGGTTTATCGACTTCTGGAGCTTGTACTAGTACTGCCAGTTGCTACTACTACAGTTGAGAGGATTTTTCTGGCATGAAGATTGTGAAAACAAATTTTGCGCAACCGCATCGGTGATCAATTTATGAGCGATTGTCTTATTTGCTATGTGGAGAAAGAAGAAATGATGAAAATCATGAATGAGTCCGTGATTCGTCGCTTCATGAAAATGCAAGAACGCAGATTTGATGACAATTAAAGGTAAATAATGTATTTTGATTTGACGACAAATTAAAAGGTAAATAATGTATTTTGCCTATCTCAATAGTTTTGACCATGCTAAAATAGTATTTATATTGGTATTTTTTGTTACTGCTTTATAGTCGCACCCCCTCTGTTACGCTCTAGTTTCGCCACTGAGTATGTTCCGTATACTGTTAAGTTATAAGTGAACTATGCCTAAATTATAATTATCAGAATAACCACCGGTTTCTTTCCTTGGTACCAGATATTAGGCTGTTTATATTTCCAATTACAATCTCTGTACCACAGCCTTTTCTTATTCTCAGTTGTGTTAGTTCAAAATTCTAAAGTGTTGGTCAGAAAAGCAAAAATAACTGAGACTAAGGGATTGTCACTTTGTTTTCACCCGGAAATCCGATATAAACGAAGCCAAATATTCAATTATTATTATATAATAAAAAATAAAAAATAATTGATTAACATATACTAGAATGATGCTTTTATTTTCATTTCTTTATTGATGTGGTATTCTTTTTGGCGAATTAAGCAATTAAGTAACAAAAACCAAACAAGAAAATCACCACTAGTGGTCTATAATATAATGATCACCTTTATCTGTAACCTAAATCAACTAGGTATGCGGTGGCAGACGATTTTTGACCGTACCTAAATGAATAAGACACAAAATGTTTCATATTTTGGCATTATGAACGAAGTGAGGCCAACACGGCATTTCGGTTCATCTTTCATGATCACCTTCCAATTCCAATGGGCGGTCCAAACTTCTCTTCTTCCAACCAAGAAGCTCATCAGTAGCTAGTAGCTACCACATGTCTATACATCCCCAATGCAATGCAAGTTTCCTTCTAGAAATCGAGGTCGAAGAGGACGCACAACAAAGCAACACTGACCAATCCTTGATCAAATGAATGCTGCATTACGTCTTGAGACTTTGGTCTTTCCAAGAGCCGTCCTACAGACTTGCATCCTCCGTCAGCCTATGGCGATTTGTTTATTCAGGTTTGTCAGGCAACAACTGATTGTACCAACCCAAAGCAAAGCATGCATGATCACACCAGTTTTCTCTTTTTAATAAAATTCCTGTAGGGGCCTTGGCCCCTCCAGTTTCGTCAAAAAAAAAAAAAAACATGCCTGATCACACCACGCAAAGGCCGTTGCCACAATTAGCATTCTGGCGCGTATATTTAAACAATGCAATGGTGGATCCAGATTTTTTTGCTGCGTGTGGGATGGATGGATCGTGAAAGTTCTGGTGCTGCAACTGTCCAACGATGCATGCAGCGCGAGTGCTAGAGTTATCTATGCATATACGAGCGTTGTGGGTGGGGTCAGTCGTCCTCTCAGTCTCTCTCTGATTGCATCGTACGCCTGGCTAGTTAGCAAGTAGGAATGGACGAGCTATAGCTAGCCACACAGCCCTTCACACAGGCAGCCAGCGGTTCATGTTCGTTCATGAAATTGAGACGAGCTCCTCTGGCCTCACAGTGCAAAGTGAAAGAGATGGAACTCTTTTGGAACTGCTTTGTAGAGCTAATAAAGGTCACTTGACTTAATTGGCTGGTGCGTAGTAGAGACAGACTGACACAGAAATGGGTTCTGCTCATCTGCCATTGATTTCTCTGCCACCAGTTTTAGTTAGGAGGAAAGTAAATGTGTCTTGACATAAAATATGGTGCTAATTGGCTTTTTATTCCCATCAGAATACCTACACTAGATTCGTGTAGAAAGAAACAAAAATGTCTACTAGCCAACATGAAAATGAAATTGGAAAGATATTTCTTTTGGCCACAGAGGTAGCTTGATGAGAGAGATCTCTGCAAGTCTAATTAAATTTAAATAAGAACGGCACCAAAATTTCAAGGTCTCATTACTAACTGAAAATCAGCTATATATATGCATGTTTTTTTTTCGAAAGGACGGCAAAAGCTTTGCCATAATTTTTATTAGTAGAAAAAAAAGAAAACAAAGGGCTATATATATGCTATAGTGTTGTCTGAACATTTTCTTGATTGGTTATTACACTTGTGTGATATAAAGCTACGACGCCCAAGTTTATTTGCTCAGTGTAGCTTGCTTGAGCGAGTCTTGGTGTTGAGCCTTTAGGGCATGATATGTCTGTGTTTGGTTTGATGCTTAAAGACTTGCCTGACCAGTCATGGCTCCCAGGCGTCCGATTTGGACGCCTAGAACCAGAATTGCTTGGCTTGTTAGCTAATGTCTGGCAAACTTCAATCTAAACAAGCTTTTCTTTTGTAAAATCTTTCCATCGATTAATCTGTCATTAGTACACTGTCTAGTAAATAACTTGAAAAAGAAATAAAGGCAAATATCTGCAACTCTACAAGACTACATTCGTACCTTGAAAGATTGAATACTTGATGCCTGGACATTGGACTGTAGACCGGCCAGACAGGAGACAGCAACTTTGAGCTTTCTGAACTTCAGCACTTCAGCAGGCAGCAACGTTGCAAACTGAGACACAGATGGCACAAAACTGGCAAGAGGGAGCTGCGGCCGGATGGCTGGATTGCAGAGGCGCAGACGGCAGGCGTGCTCGGGCGCGCTTGGTGATTGCCGATCCGCGAATCAGAATTTCAATCGCAATGCCCACGGAGGCACGGACGGGAAGAAAGACCATCGCCGCGTCGCGACTGATGCGAGCATCGAGGGAAAAGCAGCGGAGTAGACGCGCGGTGCTTTTTGTCTTCCTGCGATGAGCTCAAGTTTACTGGGCTGGCTGCTCTGAGCTGGGCTGCGGGGGGGTGCAACATATTGGTCCAAAGCGGTGCATACAGGGCCGAAATCTGATGGCAATAACTTGTTTTCGATTTTTGGGGGTGCATCCGCATCCACGGGCCACTACTGGGCTTCGCCCCTACATACTTGTAAGTTGTTGTTGGTCACATGTGGGAGATACTTATGTACTGCACCTCTTCTGCAAGTGAGCGAGCTGAAGAGCTAATAAGTCAATCTTCAGTCGATTTCTCATACATGACTAATTCTTTTTTTAGCAAATACATGACTAGTTCTTTATTATAGCTAGCATATATTATGAGCATTATGATTTAATCAAAACAAGGGTGAACCAAAGCCCAATTAAATCCAACAAGATAGCTACCTAATTGCGAATACAAGATTGATATGTGCCCTTATAGTTCGTTTTGTGATGAGTGATTGTTAACGTGATCCACAACCTAGGTTGAGTTTGTGAATAACCATGGCGTGAGTTGGGTCGTGCGACAGTTCTTTTGGATTGTGGTATACAGATGTGGAGCTCGGAGGCGGTGGTCGGTGGTGAGGTGAAGGTCAAGTAGGAACGTGCCATGCCGATGGACTAGGAGCGGTGAAGGGCAGACGTGAGGCTTGGACCGAGGGACCAGAAGGCTGGGTGACCAGCCGCGGTGGCTGACATCTGGGACATCGACAAGCGCAAGTGTACATGGGAGTGACTGTATTGACCGAGTCAAGACGGTGGACGTGCGAGTCGAGCGGGGGCTCAAGAGGACTTGGCAGACGCCCGGTCGAGGACGGCGATGACACGTGTCGAGTGGTGAGGGGCGCGTATGGTGGTTTGGGCCTCAAAACCATTGGTGGCCGGTTTCACGGGTTTGGGCCTCAAAACCCAGGCGGAGGTTCCGAGGAGGAACAGACGACACATGGCGGCATCGAGGAGAAGCTATCTCATGAAGGGCACGGTGGCCGTCGGATGAAGATTACCTCGGGTTGGACCATAACGCTCTTAGGTTATGTGGTTCGACTCAAAATATCTAGGGGCAAAACTGGAATTGTGTAATAGCCCTGTTAAATAGGATGATGGAACCTCCATCTCCCTCACCTCTTTCATTTTTCCTTTCTTTCTTCCCTAGTTTCCCCATCCCCTTAAGGGTTTCTGTGAGAGAGGTTCACAATTGGTGAATTTGTGCTTAAGAACCACAACAGGACATGGAGGCCCTATTATTTGGGAGGGTTTCTGCCACAACGATTCGAATTATGT
>JAHUYU010000270.1:0-23374 GCA_030439765.1 Tripidium arundinaceum
CGCTCGAGTCCAACACCTGAGCAGAGAAAGAAGGAAGAAGGTCTAAAGAATAAAAGAATAAATCTATGAGAGCAGGCATATCCTTGATACAGCTATGCAAAGAATAGTAAGTAATCATACATGTACATGAGTAAGAACTAGCGCTAAGTGTGAGATAGGTCGGGAGGCCACCGAGTACTGGTCTGCCAGCAACCTCATGTGACAATTTACGTACTCCTACACCATACCCGAACGTGGGGGATTACAAAGGACGGACAGGGCTGTCACCACCTGCCGCCTACCCCTCAACCGTGGAGCATGAAATGCATTCACCTGTCTCTATATACCCGAGCACCATGCTCGCGTATAGAGAAACTACCCAAGCCCCCCCGGGTCCCCGACCCTACGGATCGACAGGTAAGAAGCTTGGGCACACCCGAAAGCACGATGAACCGCCACCTCAACTTAACTCTATTTCTCATCATAAACATGATATGAATGTTTAAGCATAAAGTTCTACATGGCAACATCATGACATATAAACTATAGAGTAGCTCATATATCAAGATAATATCATGAGAACTATACTCTAGTTTACTTGCATAACTATATCGATAAAGTGAAGGCAAGACTTTGGAGAAATGATTCATCTTATTCATACCAAGATTCTTCTCCAAGGAGTCAAGCCCTCCAAGGTAGCTTTGCCTTGCTCTAGCACTACTAAGGAAAAGGTAAAAACTAGAGAGGTGTGCTCAAGATGTGTTGACTCAAGGTGGTGTGTGTGATATGAGAGCACTACCCCTCCTTTTATACATGAAGGAGGTCGGTTTGGGGTGCCATAAATTAGGAAACTAGCCTACACCGCCTCTACATGTCGGCATGCAACCGCCAGAGAAAGGTGGGCCCGAGGGGCGCCAGTGGCGGTGCGGCCGCACCGCACCCTGGCCCGCTCCTCTCGCCACCGCCTTTCTCTGGTGGGCTTCTGGTTGGACCAGGGTTGCCTCCACGTAGGTGTTCGGCCCAGATTTTGCATGAAGGTGGGCCTTTGCTTGACTCCTTGGTATTTGATTTGCATTACGCTTTCTTTGTTGGCGTATTTTGATCCTTGTTCCACTGTATTTTGGTATGTTCTCTGCAAAATAATAAGCTTCCAATACAAGTGGAACTTTGTCAATAGTAAATGCATATGTGTAAAAGTATGTTCATTCCTCCTGTTTTTGGACTATAATTGGCGGTCGGATATGGTCGTTAGTGACCGCCAACACTTGCACACTTTGGGAAGCCTTTGTGGCTTTCTCAACAACGAGGACGACGTAGACAAGCCTTTCATGGCTCCGCTGAATCCTAGGTTAAATCTTGTGTCTTGCAACTTTTTTGTTGCTGTTTTGGTGCTCTCACTCTTATTTGAATTCAATTCTAGGGTTTACACCAGATGTACTTATATAGTGAGTTGTAGCTCCAGGCCTGTGGTGCAAAAGGAAGGTCGTACTACTAGGAGGCTTGGTATTTAACTCAATTTAAGTTTCAACTCTGTTCAATTAAATTATATTACTAGTTTCAAGTTAGGACGTGCGGAACTTCTGCTAATTTGTTTGGAACTTCTGCATCCGCCGGAATCCATGGAACCTCCACGTACTACTTCTGTTGCATCGACGAGTTTTAAGTTTTTATAGGTCTATTCATCCTCCCTCTAGGCCCTGCCTGATCCGTTCACCTATATCTCATGAGTGAATGGTAGAAGCATACTCCTCCATTTTAAATTATAAGATGTTTTAGCTTTTTTAGATTTATAACCTTTATTAATTATATACTTAAATATATATACTTTGTCTAGATATATTGTAAAAACAATATATCTATATATCTAGAAAGCCAAAACGTTTTATAATTTGAAACTGAGGAGGTACTTTTGGGATGGAGGGAGTACTCGTACGAGGAGGTCGTGTGTGTCGGTGTGTATTTCAGAGAGTGTGTACTGAACTTAAAAAGAAAAAAAGGACCTGACACCTACTTGGACGCCACCTACGCGCTGCCCACCTCTTCCAGTGTTCTAATAAAATCTGTTGGCGGTAGATCGAGCTTTGGATCGCGTACCACGGTTGACATCCACCAGCATTTTATTAGTGAAATATGCTGGGATCGCGGATAGATCTAGCTCTGGATACGTCACATAGATCATGAACATTAGACAATCCTAATCTTTCGTATTTTCGTACCAACACAGCGGCAGGAACGCACACTGATGGCACACATTTGATTAGCAGCAAAAAGTTGGCACATAGACACATAGTAATCGGTTCATAGCTGCTGTTGGGTCATGACTGATGAATCATGATTACACTTGCGTTCCAGGGTGTCGATAGTGTAGTAAACAGTCGTGTATTATATATGGATCCTACATGCACGAACAAATGACACACAACTACACAAGGCACTTATTAACATGAACCAAACAACAGAAAACTACATGCATGAACAAATGACACACAAGCACTTGACGAGTTGACGACGCCGACGATGCGTCTCAGTGCTCCCGGCCAGTGGCCGCGCTCCGGCGCCGCTTAGCCACCCGATCAATGACAACCTCCAACGCTACATCGAACGCGTCCTTGAAATCCACGCGCGTCGACCTCGGGTCCGCGTACACCACCCTCGGAATGAGCCGGATCACCTCCTCGCGCATGGCCTTCACCGCCGCCGGCGAGATCTTGCTCAGCGTCTCCTCGATGCTGACGTTACGGCGGGTTACGTCGGTGTGCATGATGAGCACGGAGTACTTGTTGGGGTCGCTCGGGAAGTGCAGCGTGTACTGCGTGTACGCCGAGCCGGGGTGGAAGAACACCGGGATGCAGCCGGCCAGGATGGCGTCGAACGTCGACCGCCGCGTCAGCGTGTCCCCGCGTGGCTCCAGGCAGAAGTCGGAGCCCTCGAAGACGCTTGTGGCGCCGCCCGGCCAGTAGCAGCTGGCCCCGCTGCCGCAGTCGAAGAGGTTGCAGCGGCTTGACGCGCCGCACTGCTGGATGATCTCCGCGCGGATGGTCTTCTTGCTCCCAGGGCGCGGCGCGCCGGCGAACGAGAAGAGCCATTTGCGCTCTGCCTTGCGCATCTTGTCTTGCCAGGCAACCACGTCGGCGGCCGTCTCGGGGTGGAAGTACGTCGGGTATGGTATCGCGAGGCTGCTCCAGCTCTGATGCATCTCGTTCCCAAAACTGCTACGGTTCCAGGGACTCGTCTCCAGGATGAGCGCCGTCAAGTTCCGGATGGCGGGGAGGCTGAGCAGCTTGTTGCCCCATTCCTCGTCGACGTCACCCTTCCGCTCGAGTTCCCACGAGGTCCGCCCGGCCACCATGAAGTGGTCGCGGCCGCCCATGGCGCGCCACTCCGGACGCTGCACCAGCCACTCGACGAGGTCCAGCGCGAGCGCGTCCCGCGTCGACGTGCTGTTGAAGAAGTACCTCCCGGCGTCCAGGGCGGCGTAGAACGGCACGTACACGGCGGTGGCGAGGGAGGAGTCGTCGGTGAGGCACTCGTAGCGCTTCATCCGGCAGTGGGAGATGACGTCGAGCATGAACTGGTCGGTGGCGAACCAGCCGCGGCCAGAGAAGACGCCTCCCTCGTCGCCCAGGGGCTGGCCCATGCCGCAGTTGGCCAGGTACGAGCACATGTCCGTCCACGGCGAAAGCTTGCGGCAGCCACGGACGAGGTCGTCGTTGAAGCGCGGCGGCAGGTCGTACATGTAAATGTACCGTCCCGCACAATGATCCGCCGCCGGTGCTACCACTGACCGGTTCTCCGGCGCCACCGACGCCGCCGGTGGTTGCTCCGATGGAGGGCGCCGGCGGCTGACGGGGATGCTGCTGAACAGCTTGGGATCGGACAACGCTGATGCCTTGAACAACTTAGATACCATGCCGCCGCCCCCTTGCATGCCGGGGTGCAAACAGAACACCAAGACCCAGAAGGCGGTTGATATAATGACGAGGTGGCATATCCGGGACGGCCGTAGCACACCGCTGCCGCCAGCATCGTGCTTGTTGGCGGCGTCCATGCATGGCATTGTTTTGGAAGTTTGCAGAGAAGGTGTGTTAACAGCAGGTCGTAGCGGGTAGTAGAAGAGAGAACGGGGAAACGAACAGCATGGGATCCAAGAAGGCAAGAACAGAGAAAGGCTTAGTTTGTTGGCATAACAAGTCATATACCCTCTTCCTCACACTGTCACACACTCCTCTTAAGTATTACAGCTGTGCTGCTAGCAAGCGACAGCCACGCACACGGCTCATTCAGCCACTCAGGTCCGTAAATGCGCGTATTGCTCCCCCTCGGTCTCGGCCGCGTACTGGGCTTCGAAGGGGCAAAAAAAATTCTCTGCATACTTCGTAGGCCCAACATCAAGAATGCCTTCCACTTCTTCATCTGAACATGGCCCATGGTCAACAGGGCCTAACAACTAACATCCCCTCCTTGAGCAGCTGCTTTTCTCCAAACAGCGGCAGGAGGAAACTACTGCTGCAAGAAGTCCACACCCTCCCAAGTAGCAAGCGATCTTGGCATGTGAGACCATTTAACCAAAACTTAAGTCACCTGACGCATAACATGAGGCACCGAGCGGCGCTAAAGAATTTGTTCCGGGACACTCCACTCGCTAGACTCATCTAGAGACAAATTCCGTGACAGAATGTTCAGCACACATCGTCTTCTTCAATTGAGGGCACATGCAACACATGATGAACAGCCGAGGAAGATGGAAGTTCCAGCTTATAGGCGATTGATCCAGCTTTGGCAACAATACGATAAGGACCGAAGAACTTGGAGGGCAACTTTTGGCTTGCTCTTGGCACAAACGATGACCGAACATATGGCTGCATCTTGAGCAACGCCATGTCCCCAACCTGAAAAGCACATTCGGGATGCCGCTTATGAACCCGTTTCTTCATACATTGCAGGAGATATTGTGGTGCAGGAGATATTGGTGAAGCTGGGCCTGACCTGGCATCACCATGGCTATAAGGCATGGACCCAACTAGTGATGAAGAACGAACACCTTCAATTGCATCTCCTCTTCCGAACACTGCAATGGAAGGAATGTTGAAGTTGCTTTCATATGGAATGCCAGGATGAAAATGTGGAGGCATGTCATAAGGACTAAAGTTTTGAGGAAATTGACATTGAAATTGTTGATTGAATTGGGGCATGAAAACCATATTGCTCAATCAATCACCATTATCGTGACCTAACTCAATTTGCCTCTGCAAAACACACGTTAATCACAATAATTTTGTGTTGTCATTAATCACTGAAACCCACTAGGGGCCTAGATGCTTTCAAGTCACCCGTCTCTAAAAATCGGTGGATATTTTTGGAGACTGTCTCACTTTTTTGCCCGTCTCTGTTAATCAAACACCTTATCTCCCATAATCATTTTTTGTAGTAGTGAAATCGACCTAAAGCATATACTAATCTATACATAATTTTAAAGAGCCAAAGTCTATGCCACCAAATTTTCATCCAACCCAGTTATTGAGTGACACTCGCTCTATTTACGTGTCCAAGTAATTTTTGTTTCCGTCCTCCACCCGACCTTCCTTCTTTTTTCTAGACTCCTATTTTTTCGCATGTATTTTTTTCATCCAACCTTCCGTTTTCTTTTTTTCTTCAATTCCGGCAACATCCATTTTCTTTTTTAATGGGGCTTTTTAGACAAAATTTCTGCCGCCAAATTTTCGTCTAACCCAATCACCGAGTGACACTTGCTCTGTTTTTTTTTTGTGTCCGAGTAATTTTTGTTTCTGTCCTCAGTCTGACCTACCTTCTTTTTTTCTGGACTCCCATTTTTCCGCATCTCCTTTTTCATCTGACCTTTTGTTTTCTTTTTTTCTTCAACTCCCGTACATCCATTTTCTTTTTGAATGGGCCTTTTTTCCAGAATATCTCATTTTCCTATAAATAAAGACAAATAGTAAATAATAACTGCAATATTATGGGTCTTTCAACCCTTGAGATTTCGCTAATAAATAAATATTTCAAAAATTATTGATGTAGTTTTAATTAGGAATAAAACTTATTCTTATTAGAACCTGGATCAGCCGTTGGTTCAACTAATTAAACCGTAAGCTGAAATTTTAAGCAATTTATTATCCAATCTAATCCAAATAATAAATGTATCTCTGATCCAGGCTGACTGTACTCATGTTGCAACGCACAAATATGTTTCCTAGTATATAAAGAAGTCAGCAATTGCGGGCTATATTCTATTGTCATATGATCTTTAGTTTATCTAAAACCTACTCGTATAATAGTTGGCTATAGAAGTATAGATATATATACTACATTATTAATATTTAGCTTAACTCATTCTCTCACAAAATATATTGTTGTCTGTGCATCATCTAGTTGGTTGTAAGTTTACAGTCCACTTCTTTTTTTTCTCTTGTCTCTCACTCATTTAGACCCAACGCAAGATTATCCTAGTGGCAGTCCATAGACCTAGGGGTGCAGGAGGGCCAGGTGGTGGGCTGCCACGTACAAGCCCACGACCCAACTTTCCTGGCCCTCGTAAGCATTTCTGTCTAAGTCAATTGCGGCTGCCACGTACTGGAAAACGAATTGTGGAGCCGTAGGCTTCAAAGTAATTGGAGGACCGAGATTATATACCCAGCAGCAACATGCTAGTAGCACGTAGTTGGTGACTTCGGCTAACCCACAAAGACCGCATATACATGATAAACCGATGGGGGATAGCTAAGTAAGACTATATGCTATGATCATCGTTTATCGTGAAACTTGATCAAATGTTGGAAAGGTGACACCTTATAGATCGACGAGTTGTATGGATCAGTGGCTTTATGGTCATGTAGGAAAAGTTATACATATCTACAGGGTTAGAGTAGCAACAGGGTGGGATGCTAGTGGGTGCTAAAAGGTGCCAGACTAATTTTTCTGGGGTTTTTCACATTGGAGCTGGTGGTGTTGGGAAGCACCACCCTAGTCCGGGTTGCTTTCTTTTGCACCCGAGTGCTGAGAATATAATATTATTCTGTCACATCAAGCAATTTGGCCACTAGAAGCTGCAACCGTTGTAAATTTAGTTGTGGATACTATCCAGACTTTCGCCGTTGTAAATTTAGTTGTGGATACTATATTGCGCAAACGTTCAACAAGCAACAGACTAAAAATATGCATCCATACTTAAAGCATAGTCAATCAAACCGACACCCTACAGGAAAAAAAAACTACATCGGCAAAAATCCCATGGATAATTCAAACCCTTCGAGCTCTCTCAAGAGCAAGGACACAAGGAAGGAACCCAAGATAGGATTCCAGGACCTAATTTTCCTCCCCAATTCAATCAACAATTTCAATGTCAATTTCCTCAAAACTTTAGTCCTTATGACATGCCTCCACATTTTCATCCTGGCATTCCATATGAAAGCAACTTCAACATTCCTTCCATTGCAGTGTTCGGAAGAGGAGATGCAATTGAAGGTGTTCGTTCTTCATCACTAGTTGGGTCCATGCCTTATAGCCATGGTGATGCCAGGTCAGGCCCAGCTTCACCAATATCTCCTGCACCACAATATCTCCTGCAATGTATGAAGAAACGGGTTCATAAGCGGCATCCCGAATGTGCTTTTCAGGTTGGGGACATGGCGTTGCTCAAGATGCAGCCATATGTTCGGTCATCGTTTGTGCCAAGAGCAAGCCAAAAGTTGCCCTCCAAGTTCTTCGGTCCTTATCGTATTGTTGCCAAAGCTGGATCAATCGCCTATAAGCTGGAACTTCCATCTTCCTCGGCTGTTCATCATGTGTTGCATGTGCCCTCAATTGAAGAAGACGATGTGTGCTGAACATTCTGTCACGGAATTTGTCTCTAGATGAGTCTAGCGAGTGGAGTGTCCCGGAACAAATTCTTTAGCGCCGCTCGGTGCCTCATGTTATGCGTCAGGTGACTTAAGTTTTGGTTAAATGGTCTCACATGCCAAGATCGCTTGCTACTTGGGAGGGTGTGGACTTCTTGCAGCAGTAGTTTCCTCCTGCCGCTGTTTGGAGAAAAGCAGCTGCTCAAGGAGGGGATGTTAGTTGTTAGGCCCTGTTGACCATGGGCCATGTTCAGATGAAAAAGGAGATGCGGAAAAATGGGAGTCCAGAAAAAAAGAAGGTAGGTCAGACTGAGGACAGAAACAAAAATTACTCGGACACAAAAAAAAAACAGAGCAAGTGTCACTCGGTGATTGGGTTAGACGAAAATTTGGCGGCAGAAATTTTGTCTAAAAAGCCCCATTAAAAAAGAAAATGGATGTTGCCGGAATTGAAGAAAAAAAGAAAACGGAAGGTTGGATGAAAAAAATACATGCGAAAAAATAGGAGTCTAGAAAAAAGAAGGAAGGTCGGGTGGAGGACGGAAACAAAAATTACTTGGACACGTAAATAGAGCGAGTGTCACTCAATAACTGGGTTGGATGAAAATTTGGTGGCATAGACTTTGGCTCTTTAAAATTATGTATAGATTAGTATATGCTTTAGGTCGATTTCACTACTACAAAAATGATTATGGGAGATAAGGTGTTTGATTAACAGAGACGGGCAAAAAAGTGAGACAGTCTCCAAAAATATCCACCGATTTTAGAGACGGGTGACTTGAAAGCATCTAGGCCCCTAGTGGGTTTCAGTGATTAATGACAACACAAAATTATTGTGATTAACGTGTGTTTTGCAGAGGCAAATTGAGTTAGGTCACGATAATGGTGATTGATTGAGCAATATGGTTTTCATGCCCCAATTCAATCAACAATTTCAATGTCAATTTCCTCAAAACTTTAGTCCTTATGACATGCCTCCACATTTTCATCCTGGCATTCCATATGAAAGCAACTTCAACATTCCTTCCATTGCAGTGTTCGGAAGAGGAGATGCAATTGAAGGTGTTCGTTCTTCATCACTAGTTGGGTCCATGCCTTATAGCCATGGTGATGCCAGGTCAGGCCCAGCTTCACCAATATCTCCTGCACCACAATATCTCCTGCAATGTATGAAGAAACGGGTTCATAAGCGGCATCCCGAATGTGCTTTTCAGGTTGGGGACATGGCGTTGCTCAAGATGCAGCCATATGTTCGGTCATCGTTTGTGCCAAGAGCAAGCCAAAAGTTGCCCTCCAAGTTCTTCGGTCCTTATCGTATTGTTGCCAAAGCTGGATCAATCGCCTATAAGCTGGAACTTCCATCTTCCTCGGCTGTTCATCATGTGTTGCATGTGCCCTCAATTGAAGAAGACGATGTGTGCTGAACATTCTGTCACGGAATTTGTCTCTAGATGAGTCTAGCGAGTGGAGTGTCCCGGAACAAATTCTTTAGCGCCGCTCGGTGCCTCATGTTATGCGTCAGGTGACTTAAGTTTTGGTTAAATGGTCTCACATGCCAAGATCGCTTGCTACTTGGGAGGGTGTGGACTTCTTGCAGCAGTAGTTTCCTCCTGCCGCTGTTTGGAGAAAAGCAGCTGCTCAAGGAGGGGATGTTAGTTGTTAGGCCCTGTTGACCATGGGCCATGTTCAGATGAAGAAGTGGAAGGCATTCTTGATGTTGGGCCTACGAAGTATGCAGAGAATTTTTTTTGCCCCTTCGAAGCCCAGTACGCGGCCGAGACCGAGGGGGAGCAATACGCGCATTTACGGACCTGAGTGGCTGAATGAGCCGTGTGCGTGGCTGTCGCTTGCTAGCAGCACAGCTGTAATACTTAAGAGGAGTGTGTGACAGTGTGAGGAAGAGGGTATATGACTTGTTATGCCAACAAACTAAGCCTTTCTCTGTTCTTGCCTTCTTGGATCCCATGCTGTTCGTTTCCCCGTTCTCTCTTCTACTACCCGCTACGACCTGCTGTTAACACACCTTCTCTGCAAACTTCCAAAACAATGCCATGCATGGACGCCGCCAACAAGCACGATGCTGGCGGCAGCGGTGTGCTACGGCCGTCCCGGATATGCCACCTCGTCATTATATCAACCGCCTTCTGGGTCTTGGTGTTCTGTTTGCACCCCGGCATGCAAGGGGGCGGCGGCATGGTATCTAAGTTGTTCAAGGCATCAGCGTTGTCCGATCCCAAGCTGTTCAGCAGCATCCCCGTCAGCCGCCGGCGCCCTCCATCGGAGCAACCACCGGCGGCGTCGGTGGCGCCGGAGAACCGGTCAGTGGTAGCACCGGCGGCGGATCATTGTGCGGGACGGTACATTTACATGTACGACCTGCCGCCGCGCTTCAACGACGACCTCGTCCGTGGCTGCCGCAAGCTTTCGCCGTGGACGGACATGTGCTCGTACCTGGCCAACTGCGGCATGGGCCAGCCCCTGGGCGACGAGGGAGGCGTCTTCTCTGGCCGCGGCTGGTTCGCCACCGACCAGTTCATGCTCGACGTCATCTCCCACTGCCGGATGAAGCGCTACGAGTGCCTCACCGACGACTCCTCCCTCGCCACCGCCGTGTACGTGCCGTTCTACGCCGCCCTGGACGCCGGGAGGTACTTCTTCAACAGCACGTCGACGCGGGACGCGCTCGCGCTGGACCTCGTCGAGTGGCTGGTGCAGCGTCCGGAGTGGCGCGCCATGGGCGGCCGCGACCACTTCATGGTGGCCGGGCGGACCTCGTGGGAACTCGAGCGGAAGGGTGACGTCGACGAGGAATGGGGCAACAAGCTGCTCAGCCTCCCCGCCATCCGGAACTTGACGGCGCTCATCCTGGAGACGAGTCCCTGGAACCGTAGCAGTTTTGGGAACGAGATGCATCAGAGCTGGAGCAGCCTCGCGATACCATACCCGACGTACTTCCACCCCGAGACGGCCGCCGACGTGGTTGCCTGGCAAGACAAGATGCGCAAGGCAGAGCGCAAATGGCTCTTCTCGTTCGCCGGCGCGCCGCGCCCTGGGAGCAAGAAGACCATCCGCGCGGAGATCATCCAGCAGTGCGGCGCGTCAAGCCGCTGCAACCTCTTCGACTGCGGCAGCGGGGCCAGCTGCTACTGGCCGGGCGGCGCCACAAGCGTCTTCGAGGGCTCCGACTTCTGCCTGGAGCCACGCGGGGACACGCTGACGCGGCGGTCGACGTTCGACGCCATCCTGGCCGGCTGCATCCCGGTGTTCTTCCACCCCGGCTCGGCGTACACGCAGTACACGCTGCACTTCCCGAGCGACCCCAACAAGTACTCCGTGCTCATCATGCACACCGACGTAACCCGCCGTAACGTCAGCATCGAGGAGACGCTGAGCAAGATCTCGCCGGCGGCGGTGAAGGCCATGCGCGAGGAGGTGATCCGGCTCATTCCGAGGGTGGTGTACGCGGACCCGAGGTCGACGCGCGTGGATTTCAAGGACGCGTTCGATGTAGCGTTGGAGGTTGTCATTGATCGGGTGGCTAAGCGGCGCCGGAGCGCGGCCACTGGCCGGGAGCACTGAGACGCATCGTCGGCGTCGTCAACTCGTCAAGTGCTTGTGTGTCATTTGTTCATGCATGTAGTTTTCTGTTGTTTGGTTCATGTTAATAAGTGCCTTGTGTAGTTGTGTGTCATTTGTTCGTGCATGTAGGATCCATATATAATACACGACTGTTTACTACACTATCGACACCCTGGAACGCAAGTGTAATCATGATTCATCAGTCATGACCCAACAGCAGCTATGAACCGATTACTATGTGTCTATGTGCCAACTTTTTGCTGCTAATCAAATGTGTGCCATCAGTGTGCGTTCCTGCCGCTGTGTTGGTACGAAAATACGAAAGATTAGGATTGTCTAATGTTCATGATCTATGTGACGTATCCAGAGCTAGATCTATCCGCGATCCCAGCATATTTCACTAATAAAATGCTGGTGGATGTCAACCGTGGTACGCGATCCAAAGCTCGATCTACCGCCAACAGATTTTATTAGAACACTGGAAGAGGTGGGCAGCGCGTAGGTGGCGTCCAAGTAGGTGTCAGGTCCTTTTTTTCTTTTTAAGTTCAGTACACACTCTCTGAAATACACACCGACACACACAACCTCCACGTACTACTTCTGTTGCATCGACGAGTTTTAAGTTTTTATAGGTCTATTCATCCTCCCTCTAGGCCCTGCCTGATCCGTTCACCTATATCTCATGAGTGAATGGTAGAAGCATACTCCTCCATTTTAAATTATAAGATGTTTTAGCTTTTTTAGATTTATAACCTTTATTAATTATATACTTAAATATATATACTTTGTCTAGATATATTGTAAAAACAATATATCTATATATCTAGAAAGCCAAAACGTTTTATAATTTGAAACTGAGGAGGTACTTTTGGGATGGAGGGAGTACTCGTACGAGGAGGTCGTGTGTGTCGGTGTGTATTTCAGAGAGTGTGTACTGAACTTAAAAAGAAAAAAAGGACCTGACACCTACTTGGACGCCACCTACGCGCTGCCCACCTCTTCCAGTGTTCTAATAAAATCTGTTGGCGGTAGATCGAGCTTTGGATCGCGTACCACGGTTGACATCCACCAGCATTTTATTAGTGAAATATGCTGGGATCGCGGATAGATCTAGCTCTGGATACGTCACATAGATCATGAACATTAGACAATCCTAATCTTTCGTATTTTCGTACCAACACAGCGGCAGGAACGCACACTGATGGCACACATTTGATTAGCAGCAAAAAGTTGGCACATAGACACATAGTAATCGGTTCATAGCTGCTGTTGGGTCATGACTGATGAATCATGATTACACTTGCGTTCCAGGGTGTCGATAGTGTAGTAAACAGTCGTGTATTATATATGGATCCTACATGCACGAACAAATGACACACAACTACACAAGGCACTTATTAACATGAACCAAACAACAGAAAACTACATGCATGAACAAATGACACACAAGCACTTGACGAGTTGACGACGCCGACGATGCGTCTCAGTGCTCCCGGCCAGTGGCCGCGCTCCGGCGCCGCTTAGCCACCCGATCAATGACAACCTCCAACGCTACATCGAACGCGTCCTTGAAATCCACGCGCGTCGACCTCGGGTCCGCGTACACCACCCTCGGAATGAGCCGGATCACCTCCTCGCGCATGGCCTTCACCGCCGCCGGCGAGATCTTGCTCAGCGTCTCCTCGATGCTGACGTTACGGCGGGTTACGTCGGTGTGCATGATGAGCACGGAGTACTTGTTGGGGTCGCTCGGGAAGTGCAGCGTGTACTGCGTGTACGCCGAGCCGGGGTGGAAGAACACCGGGATGCAGCCGGCCAGGATGGCGTCGAACGTCGACCGCCGCGTCAGCGTGTCCCCGCGTGGCTCCAGGCAGAAGTCGGAGCCCTCGAAGACGCTTGTGGCGCCGCCCGGCCAGTAGCAGCTGGCCCCGCTGCCGCAGTCGAAGAGGTTGCAGCGGCTTGACGCGCCGCACTGCTGGATGATCTCCGCGCGGATGGTCTTCTTGCTCCCAGGGCGCGGCGCGCCGGCGAACGAGAAGAGCCATTTGCGCTCTGCCTTGCGCATCTTGTCTTGCCAGGCAACCACGTCGGCGGCCGTCTCGGGGTGGAAGTACGTCGGGTATGGTATCGCGAGGCTGCTCCAGCTCTGATGCATCTCGTTCCCAAAACTGCTACGGTTCCAGGGACTCGTCTCCAGGATGAGCGCCGTCAAGTTCCGGATGGCGGGGAGGCTGAGCAGCTTGTTGCCCCATTCCTCGTCGACGTCACCCTTCCGCTCGAGTTCCCACGAGGTCCGCCCGGCCACCATGAAGTGGTCGCGGCCGCCCATGGCGCGCCACTCCGACGCTGCACCAGCCACTCGACGAGGTCCAGCGCGAGCGCGTCCCGCGTCGACGTGCTGTTGAAGAAGTACCTCCCGGCGTCCAGGGCGGCGTAGAACGGCACGTACACGGCGGTGGCGAGGGAGGAGTCGTCGGTGAGGCACTCGTAGCGCTTCATCCGGCAGTGGGAGATGACGTCGAGCATGAACTGGTCGGTGGCGAACCAGCCGCGGCCAGAGAAGACGCCTCCCTCGTCGCCCAGGGGCTGGCCCATGCCGCAGTTGGCCAGGTACGAGCACATGTCCGTCCACGGCGAAAGCTTGCGGCAGCCACGGACGAGGTCGTCGTTGAAGCGCGGCGGCAGGTCGTACATGTAAATGTACCGTCCCGCACAATGATCCGCCGCCGGTGCTACCACTGACCGGTTCTCCGGCGCCACCGACGCCGCCGGTGGTTGCTCCGATGGAGGGCGCCGGCGGCTGACGGGGATGCTGCTGAACAGCTTGGGATCGGACAACGCTGATGCCTTGAACAACTTAGATACCATGCCGCCGCCCCCTTGCATGCCGGGGTGCAAACAGAACACCAAGACCCAGAAGGCGGTTGATATAATGACGAGGTGGCATATCCGGGACGGCCGTAGCACACCGCTGCCGCCAGCATCGTGCTTGTTGGCGGCGTCCATGCATGGCATTGTTTTGGAAGTTTGCAGAGAAGGTGTGTTAACAGCAGGTCGTAGCGGGTAGTAGAAGAGAGAACGGGGAAACGAACAGCATGGGATCCAAGAAGGCAAGAACAGAGAAAGGCTTAGTTTGTTGGCATAACAAGTCATATACCCTCTTCCTCACACTGTCACACACTCCTCTTAAGTATTACAGCTGTGCTGCTAGCAAGCGACAGCCACGCACACGGCTCATTCAGCCACTCAGGTCCGTAAATGCGCGTATTGCTCCCCCTCGGTCTCGGCCGCGTACTGGGCTTCGAAGGGGCAAAAAAAATTCTCTGCATACTTCGTAGGCCCAACATCAAGAATGCCTTCCACTTCTTCATCTGAACATGGCCCATGGTCAACAGGGCCTAACAACTAACATCCCCTCCTTGAGCAGCTGCTTTTCTCCAAACAGCGGCAGGAGGAAACTACTGCTGCAAGAAGTCCACACCCTCCCAAGTAGCAAGCGATCTTGGCATGTGAGACCATTTAACCAAAACTTAAGTCACCTGACGCATAACATGAGGCACCGAAGCGGCGCTAAAGAATTTGTTCCGGGACACTCCACTCGCTAGACTCATCTAGAGACAAATTCCGTGACAGAATGTTCAGCACACATCGTCTTCTTCAATTGAGGGCACATGCAACACATGATGAACAGCCGAGGAAGATGGAAGTTCCAGCTTATAGGCGATTGATCCAGCTTTGGCAACAATACGATAAGGACCGAAGAACTTGGAGGGCAACTTTTGGCTTGCTCTTGGCACAAACGATGACCGAACATATGGCTGCATCTTGAGCAACGCCATGTCCCCAACCTGAAAAGCACATTCGGGATGCCGCTTATGAACCCGTTTCTTCATACATTGCAGGAGATATTGTGGTGCAGGAGATATTGGTGAAGCTGGGCCTGACCTGGCATCACCATGGCTATAAGGCATGGACCCAACTAGTGATGAAGAACGAACACCTTCAATTGCATCTCCTCTTCCGAACACTGCAATGGAAGGAATGTTGAAGTTGCTTTCATATGGAATGCCAGGATGAAAATGTGGAGGCATGTCATAAGGACTAAAGTTTTGAGGAAATTGACATTGAAATTGTTGATTGAATTGGGGAGGAAAATTAGGTCCTGGAATCCTATCTTGGGTTCCTTCCTTGTGTCCTTGCTCTTGAGAGAGCTCGAAGGGTTTGAATTATCCATGGGATTTTTGCCGATGTAGTTTTTTTTTCCTGTAGGGTGTCGGTTTGATTGACTATGCTTTAAGTATGGATGCATATTTTTAGTCTGTTGCTTGTTGAACGTTTGCGCAATATAGTATCCACAACTAAATTTACAACGGCGAAAGTCTGGATAGTATCCACAACTAAATTTACAACGGTTGCAGCTTCTAGTGGCCAAATTGCTTGATGTGACAGAATAATATTATATTCTCAGCACTCGGGTGCAAAAGAAAGCAACCCGGACTAGGGTGGTGCTTCCCAACACCACCAGCTCCAATGTGAAAAACCCCAGAAAAATTAGTCTGGCACCTTTTAGCACCCACTAGCATCCCACCCTGTTGCTACTCTAACCCTGTAGATATGTATAACTTTTCCTACATGACCATAAAGCCACTGATCCATACAACTCGTCGATCTATAAGGTGTCACCTTTCCAACATTTGATCAAGTTTCACGATAAACGATGATCATAGCATATAGTCTTACTTAGCTATCCCCCATCGGTTTATCATGTATATGCGGTCTTTGTGGGTTAGCCGAAGTCACCAACTACGTGCTACTAGCATGTTGCTGCTGGGTATATAATCTCGGTCCTCCAATTACTTTGAAGCCTACGGCTCCACAATTCGTTTTCCAGTACGTGGCAGCCGCAATTGACTTAGACAGAAATGCTTACGAGGGCCAGGAAAGTTGGGTCGTGGGCTTGTACGTGGCAGCCCACCACCTGGCCCTCCTGCACCCCTAGGTCTATGGACTGCCACTAGGATAATCTTGCGTTGGGTCTAAATGAGTGAGAGACAAGAGAAAAAAAGAAGTGGACTGTAAACTTACAACCAACTAGATGATGCACAGACAACAATATATTTTGTGAGAGAATGAGTTAAGCTAAATATTAATAATGTAGTATATATATCTATACTTCTATAGCCAACTATTATACGAGTAGGTTTTAGATAAACTAAAGATCATATGACAATAGAATATAGCCCGCAATTGCTGACTTCTTTATATACTAGGAAACATATTTGTGCGTTGCAACATGAGTACAGTCAGCCTGGATCAGAGATACATTTATTATTTGGATTAGATTGGATAATAAATTGCTTAAAATTTCAGCTTACGGTTTAATTAGTTGAACCAACGGCTGATCCAGGTTCTAATAAGAATAAGTTTTATTCCTAATTAAAACTACATCAATAATTTTTGAAATATTTATTTATTAGCGAAATCTCAAGGGTTGAAAGACCCATAATATTGCAGTTATTATTTACTATTTGTCTTTATTTATAGGAAAATGAGATATTCTGGAAAAAAGGCCCATTCAAAAAGAAAATGGATGTACGGGAGTTGAAGAAAAAAAGAAAACAAAAGGTCAGATGAAAAAGGAGATGCGGAAAAATGGGAGTCCAGAAAAAAAGAAGGTAGGTCAGACTGAGGACAGAAACAAAAATTACTCGGACACAAAAAAAAAACAGAGCAAGTGTCACTCGGTGATTGGGTTAGACGAAAATTTGGCGGCAGAAATTTTGTCTAAAAAGCCCCATTAAAAAAGAAAATGGATGTTGCCGGAATTGAAGAAAAAAAGAAAACGGAAGGTTGGATGAAAAAAATACATGCGAAAAAATAGGAGTCTAGAAAAAAGAAGGAAGGTCGGGTGGAGGACGGAAACAAAAATTACTTGGACACGTAAATAGAGCGAGTGTCACTCAATAACTGGGTTGGATGAAAATTTGGTGGCATAGACTTTGGCTCTTTAAAATTATGTATAGATTAGTATATGCTTTAGGTCGATTTCACTACTACAAAAAATGATTATGGGAGATAAGGTGTTTGATTAACAGAGACGGGCAAAAAAGTGAGACAGTCTCCAAAAATATCCACCGATTTTTAGAGACGGGTGACTTGAAAGCATCTAGGCCCCTAGTGGGTTTCAGTGATTAATGACAACACAAAATTATTGTGATTAACGTGTGTTTTGCAGAGGCAAATTGAGTTAGGTCACGATAATGGTGATTGATTGAGCAATATGGTTTTCATGCCCCTATTGATGGTATTCAATTTTGGTTTTTCAAGGATGAGCGCGAAGATTAAGGATCGGCTAGTTCTAAGTGTCGATGGAGTTGAGTGACACTTAGATTAGTGATTATGATCTTTCTTTTCCTTTGGCCGTACTATAAAGGGGGGCATGAATGGGTAGCTTGACCTAGTCGAGTCTAGTAAGTAGATGTGGTGCACACTTGTGAAAACTAGCACTAGGTAGCTTTATGGAAGCCCAAGAGAAAGATGAAATCAAAACCAATTCAAAGAGTGCTTGAATCGGATGAATTGATGGTGCTGCAGGTGCACCGGTCGTGTCCGCTGTGCACCGGTGGTGTGGCACCGATTACCATTAGTGCTGCTTATTGGTTTCAGCAGCAAAGCAAGAGCACCGGTGTACATCGGTCATGGTGGCACTGGACATGGGTTCCAGAGGGCCTGGGGAGCCTTTGCACTCACCGGTCGTGACCGGTGATGCACCGGTGCTCCCACCGGATACGAGTTCCAGAGAGGTTGCAGCCGGGGGCTGAAGGCCTTACATGCACCGGTGGTCACCGGTGCTCACCGGTCAAAGGGCACCGGTTGCACCGTACAGTAACAGCTAGTTTGAAAACTAGCCATTGGACAGGGCACCGGTGGTGACCGGTGCAGGGGGCATGTGAGCACCGGACATGATAGGTGCCCACGTTTCTGCTGAGTAGAGGGGTAACAGCTAGTTTTAAGGCTTGGGCCTATTTATACCCCTCCATCTCATCCCTCTTACCTCTCTTTCTCATTTGTTCAGCTAAGGCAACCATTTGGAGTTCGGGGGAGAGCAAGTGCCTAGTGGGGTGATTGAGATTTGACAATCCAAAATTAAGGACCTCATTAGTGCAAAGAGAGTAGCAAGTGTGCATCCACTCTTCTCATTAGGCTTGGTTGGGTCAAGTGAGATTTTGTGCTTGTTACTCTTGGTGATCGGCATCACCTAGATGGCTTAGTGGTGATTGGGAGCTTCGTGATCATCCAGCAGAGCTTGTGGATGACCCAACTCATGGTGTGAGCGGTTGTGGGCAATTCACCGTGCCAGAGCGACAAAGAATCAGCCCATAGAGAGCACTCAGTCCTTGCGTGGATCGAGGGGGAGCAATACCCTTGCACGGGTGCTCCAACGAGGACTAGTGGGGAGTGCCGACTCTCCGATACCTTAGGAAAACATCGCCGTGTTCCTTTCCCTCTCTTTACTTTTAGCATTTACATTTATGCAATTACATTCATGTTTTTACATTCCTAGAATTGCCATGCTAGAGTAGGATTGGAACCTAGGGTGCAAAACTCTTGTGCGGTAGAATAGAATAGAAAACACTATTAGGCACAAGGAGTGAAATGGGCTAAGCGGTAGGACTTAATTGTTGCGAGAAAATTTAGATTAGCCCAATTCACCCCTTCCCTCTTGGGCATCTTGATCCTTTCAATTGGTATCGGAGCCTCGTGCTCCTTGAATTAGGCTTAACCGTCTAGAGCAAGATGTCCGGTGGGGATGGACCCCTCCCTTCTTTGAGGGAGACGATTTTCCTCATTGGAAAATTCGTATGGAGGCGTACCTTGAGGCCGTACATGTTGGAGTTTTTAGGGCTGCTACTCAAGCGCAAAACCTAAGGATCCCGCAAACCTTACACCCGATGAGCAAAACCACGAGAAGTGGAATGCGAAGACCAAAAACACCCTCTTTAGAGGCCTTTACAAGGAGGTCTTTAACCATGTGCGGAACCACAAGGACGCCCATGCACTATGGTTGGACATTTGTGCGCTCCATGAGGGAACAAAGAGTGAGCATGAGGAACGCTATCACCTTGTGATGAAAAAGCTAAATTCATTTGAGATGCTTCCTAATGGAAGTGCTAATTATATATATTCTCGCTTGAATGTAGGCTATAAATAGGTGCTCAAACCGGCCAAGAGAGATGTGAGGGAGCAAGGGAAAGATAGTAGGGTGTTGTTACACCACTTTGGTGCTCTCCAAAAGCATAGGGCTTAAAGATCACTTGGTGATTAGTGTAGGTGCTTTGCGAAGCGCTTAGGTTAGTTAGACCATGCTCATATGCGCTTGGTCTAGGCTTAGGCTTAGTTGCTAGTGAGGTTTGCATACCTCTTGAGAGAAGGTGCTTGCATGCACCATGTTTGTACTCGGAGAGGCTTGTAGTCTTAAGAGACCACACCAACCGCGTTTGTGGTGTGGCCGCCACTGCGTACCGAAGGGAACAAGGCCCACGGCATTTCAGCCGAAAGCTTGATAGTGAAGAGGTAGGGAGCGGTCCGGGAGAGGCTTGCCGGAAGGCACATTGGAGACCCACTTGCGTGTGGGGAAGGCCTGAGGCTATCCGCGGAGTTACCCGACCGGGAACTTGGCCCTTGCGAGGGCTTCCTTGTGAGGGGCTCCAACGAGTACTAGGGGAAAGCTTGCGCACTTCTCGATACCTCAGTAAAAATATCAGAGTCGTCGATAGGAGTTTGCATCTCTACCTTGCTCTTTAGCTTCCGCACTTATATTGCAATCTTGGTTGTGTGCTTTACTTTCCTAGCTTAGTTGAATAGGCTAGTTAATAGGATTGGAACCTAGGTTTCATAACTCCTTTTGTGGTAGAGATATCAACACACTAGCAAAACCGCAGTTGCACATTTAGATAGTGTACTTATTGCATAGGTTTTGCTAAGGTTAGAAAAAGAGGCCATAGTTAGAAAATTAGTTTTTAAGTTGCCTAATTCACCCCCCTCTTAGGAGTTTCAGTCCCTTCAAGTGGTATCAGAGCTGATCAGATCAATTTAGACCTTTAGCTTCACCGCTGTTTGAGTCAACGCTATTTAGAGTGGTTGGGATGGATACCTTTGGACCTCCGCACTTTGACGGCACTAATTTCCCCTACTATAGTGCTAGAATGGCTTGCTACCTTGAAGCGGTAGACCTTGGTGTTTGGAGAGTCATCCGCGACGGGATGAAACCCCTTAAGAATCCCGAGAAACGAACCACGGGTGATGAAAAGGAAATTCACCTTAATGCAAGAGCTAAATATTGTTTGTAGTAGTGAAATCGACCTAAAGCATATACTAATCTATACATAATTTTAAAGAGCCAAAGTCTATGCCACCAAATTTTCATCCAACCCAGTTATTGAGTGACACTCGCTCTATTTACGTGTCCAAGTAATTTTTGTTTCCGTCCTCCACCCGACCTTCCTTCTTTTTTCTAGACTCCTATTTTTTCGCATGTATTTTTTTCATCCAACCTTCCGTTTTCTTTTTTTCTTCAATTCCGGCAACATCCATTTTCTTTTTTAATGGGGCTTTTTAGACAAAATTTCTGCCGCCAAATTTTCGTCTAACCCAATCACCGAGTGACACTTGCTCTGTTTTTTTTTTGTGTCCGAGTAATTTTTGTTTCTGTCCTCAGTCTGACCTACCTTCTTTTTTTCTGGACTCCCATTTTTCCGCATCTCCTTTTTCATCTGACCTTTTGTTTTCTTTTTTTCTTCAACTCCCGTACATCCATTTTCTTTTTGAATGGGCCTTTTTTCCAGAATATCTCATTTTCCTATAAATAAAGACAAATAGTAAATAATAACTGCAATATTATGGGTCTTTCAACCCTTGAGATTTCGCTAATAAATAAATATTTCAAAAATTATTGATGTAGTTTTAATTAGGAATAAAACTTATTCTTATTAGAACCTGGATCAGCCGTTGGTTCAACTAATTAAACCGTAAGCTGAAATTTTAAGCAATTTATTATCCAATGTGAAAAACCCCAGAAAAATTAGTCTGGCACCTTTTAGCACCCACTAGCATCCCACCCTGTTGCTACTCTAACCCTGTAGATATGTATAACTTTTCCTACATGACCATAAAGCCACTGATCCATACAACTCGTCGATCTATAAGGTGTCACCTTTCCAACATTTGATCAAGTTTCACGATAAACGATGATCATAGCATATAGTCTTACTTAGCTATCCCCCATCGGTTTATCATGTATATGCGGTCTTTGTGGGTTAGCCGAAGTCACCAACTACGTGCTACTAGCATGTTGCTGCTGGGTATATAATCTCGGTCCTCCAATTACTTTGAAGCCTACGGCTCCACAATTCGTTTTCCAGTACGTGGCAGCCGCAATTGACTTAGACAGAAATGCTTACGAGGGCCAGGAAAGTTGGGTCGTGGGCTTGTACGTGGCAGCCCACCACCTGGCCCTCCTGCACCCCTAGGTCTATGGACTGCCACTAGGATAATCTTGCGTTGGGTCTAAATGAGTGAGAGACAAGAGAAAAAAAAGAAGTGGACTGTAAACTTACAACCAACTAGATGATGCACAGACAACAATATATTTTGTGAGAGAATGAGTTAAGCTAAATATTAATAATGTAGTATATATATCTATACTTCTATAGCCAACTATTATACGAGTAGGTTTTAGATAAACTAAAGATCATATGACAATAGAATATAGCCCGCAATTGCTGACTTCTTTATATACTAGGAAACATATTTGTGCGTTGCAACATGAGTACAGTCAGCCTGGATCAGAGATACATTTATTATTTGGATTAGATTGGATAATAAATTGCTTAAAATTTCAGCTTACGGTTTAATTAGTTGAACCAACGGCTGATCCAGGTTCTAATAAGAATAAGTTTTATTCCTAATTAAAACTACATCAATAATTTTTGAAATATTTATTTATTAGCGAAATCTCAAGGGTTGAAAGACCCATAATATTGCAGTTATTATTTACTATTTGTCTTTATTTATAGGAAAATGAGATATTCTGGAAAAAAGGCCCATTCAAAAAGAAAATGGATGTACGGGAGTTGAAGAAAAAAAGAAAACAAAAGGTCAGATGAAAAAGGAGATGCGGAAAAATGGGAGTCCAGAAAAAAAGAAGGTAGGTCAGACTGAGGACAGAAACAAAAATTACTCGGACACAAAAAAAAAACAGAGCAAGTGTCACTCGGTGATTGGGTTAGACGAAAATTTGGCGGCAGAAATTTTGTCTAAAAAGCCCCATTAAAAAAGAAAATGGATGTTGCCGGAATTGAAGAAAAAAAGAAAACGGAAGGTTGGATGAAAAAAATACATGCGAAAAAATAGGAGTCTAGAAAAAAGAAGGAAGGTCGGGTGGAGGACGGAAACAAAAATTACTTGGACACGTAAATAGAGCGAGTGTCACTCAATAACTGGGTTGGATGAAAATTTGGTGGCATAGACTTTGGCTCTTTAAAATTATGTATAGATTAGTATATGCTTTAGGTCGATTTCACTACTACAAACAATATTTAGCTCTTGCATTAAGGTGAATTTCCTTTTCATCACCCGTGGTTCGTTTCTCGGGATTCTTAAGGGGTTTCATCCCGTCGCGGATGACTCTCCAAACACCAAGGTCTACCGCTTCAAGGTAGCAAGCCATTCTAGCACTATAGTAGGGGAAATTAGTGCCGTCAAAGTGCGGAGGTCCAAAGGTATCCATCCCAACCACTCTAAATAGCGTTGACTCAAACAGCGGTGAAGCTAAAGGTCTAAATTGATCTGATCAGCTCTGATACCACTTGAAGGGACTGAAACTCCTAAGAGGGGGGTGAATTAGGCAACTTAAAAACTAATTTTCTAACTATGGCCTCTTTTTCTAACCTTAGCAAAAA
>JAHUYU010000271.1:0-23370 GCA_030439765.1 Tripidium arundinaceum
GGAGAGGGAACCTAGTGGTGGTGGTCACGTTGCCGGAAAGTTCACCGCCGGCGAACTATCGCCGGTCAAGGGGCTGCCCCTGTTTCTGTGTCACTGACACATGGGGTCAGTTGACCCAAAGGGATCCCAGCGGTCAGCCCAGTGTGTGCAGTTAGCTGGTGCTCGTAGCAATATTACAGTTGTTTGTTTTTGTTTTTAATCTTTTCCAGATTGTATGTTTAACTTCCAAAATTCATAACTGGAGTTGTAGAGGTCCAATTGGAGTGAAACCAATTTTGTTGGTTTGCTTATGAAGTGCTCTACCTATTAGAAGTATAAAGTTTACTGTTTGATGGCTTTTTATATGCAGTTTTTAATTATCCTTGTTAAGTGCTACTTAAACTTGTAAAATGTGAAAATGGAGCTTGGAGTGTGCTAAAAATCTGGTTCTAGTTTGGTTAGCCTTGTTTTGTCATGTACTTGCTAAGAAAAATATTGAACCTGGTATTTAGTTGCTTTTACTATGCTATTATGTTTTATCTTTGTTTAATGCTTATTTTCTTGCAAGAATTAGTATGGCTAGAATAATTATCTTTTGTGTTTTGAAAATTTTATCCTAGCTTACTGGTGACATGTTGAACACAAGAAAAGTATGAAATCTATTGTTTGATACTTTTCAATCGGCTGGAGCTATTTAGTTTGTTATAGCATGTGCTGCTTGTTATTTTTGTAGAGGCTATTTTGCTTACTCAAACTTTATGAAATTTTATAGTGGCCTGTTGAATGCATGCCTAAGCTACTGTAATGTTTCCAAAATTTTCTGTGCACTAGAAATATCAGTTCTCTTTTTCACCTTACCATTTAAGTAAATTAATAAAGGCTTGAAATAATTTGTTTGAGTGCAACCATTAACTTCTCTAGCATGTTTGTGATGTATATAATCTGTTGATATAGTGGGATCCACTCAGATTTGTTGATTTGTATGCAGTTAGTATTTTCTTGCTCTCTATTTCAAGTATCTAGTTTTCTAAAGTTGTTTGCCTAATAGGAGTTGATGCCTGTTAATTGCTTGCTTATTCTATTAAGATAAGTTATTAGCTTTAGGTTTTAGACTTCCTTTAGATGGTAAGTATGTGTCTTAGATTTCTACTTTGTGGTGTGTTCCTTTTCTTCTTTAGAGAAGAGATATGCACCTACTCGGTAAAAATAAAGTTAATCTTGTTATCACCTTTTGTTGCCATGTTAATCATGCTTATGTTAGTAGCTTGCTGTTGTTATAACATGCTATGTTCAGCCACGTGTTTGCATATCATGCATTCATGTCATCCTTTATGCATTCATTTTAATTATAATGGTATCCATGCATACATAGGATCACTGGACGGAGGAGTGACGCTGTTGGAACTCGAAACGGTGGGAGAGGAGGTTCCACCGGAGGTTCAGGAGGGTCCAGAAAGGGAAGGACAGGTCCAAGAGTTGCCGGAGTGTCCGGAGCACATCCCCGCAAGTTTTATCAAAGGCAAGCCCCGGAGCATTCTAAGTCTCCCATGATTTAATTAAAAATAACTTGAGTCCTTTATGTTTGATGCATTAAGTCATAGGAATTGTTTGGAGCCAGTTGATGCATATACCTTTCCTTGTCCAGAGAAACATATCTTGTTACCTTGTAGGTCCAGGATCGAAACCTGTGCTTAGCCATGCTTAGACCGATAGAAGTCGGGTGATTTCCTGTCACCTGCGAGTTATAGGTGGATACCTGGTGACGGTTGGCTATATTTTGCTATCGTGGGAAAGAACCATGTGATGTTATGTAAACGGAGACCGGCGGGATCTTATATGTTGATGATGTAGGTTGGCTTATGTTGATCCCGTCTGTGTCAGTTAAGGACAGTACCATTGTTGACACTTCTATCGAGATTGAACACAGCCTCACATAGCTGGCTGGATAACTCGTTCCGACCGCGAAGCCGAGTAGCTCACTTTGGGCTGGAAATTTGAGATGTATGACGTGCACACTGGAGGGGAGGGTGTATGTGCGGGGACACGGATGGACCTTGGGCAGACCATTGTCTGAACATCCTGGCTTCCGGTTAGTCCCTGACTGTGCGGATCAGCTTAAACCCATGACTGTTCCCGAATTGTACCAAAGGTGATCTAAGGCTACCGTTGCTGGTGGGCCTAGGTTTGTGCTATGGATTCCTGCCCAGCTGGTTACAACCAATTCGAATCGCCATCTCTCCCGGATAGTGAGAAACTCGACTAGCTTCAACATCGTAGTAACTTGATTATGGAATAAGATGGTTATACAGAGGCAATGAATTAATCCTAATATGGTTATTATTGTGATGATGAACTTAATCTAGTGATTGCTTTAGAATAGCTGCTAACATAGTAATAAATATCTCTATGTAAACTGATGCTAGAATAATTAAAATGGTAGGACTCACTTAGGCATGCTTTTATGCAAAATGTTGTCAAGCTAGCTACACCTTATAAAGCCCTGCATACTCCTTGGTGTCAGTTTTTATTTTGGTTTAAGATGGGTAAGTCTAGCTGAGTACATTCCCGTACTCAGCGTTTATTCCCCCTTGTTGCAAATGGTACCGTGTATCATGGTTACTGCAAGAGCTGCTTCTCTCCCGTAGTGGATGAGGAATGAGGCCGACGGGCAAGGCCTTCTCTACTAGCTCACCTACGTTTCTTTTGTTGGACATGATCATGGACTGGCATGTATTTGAATGGTGTGTGTGATGTTTAAAACTATGTTGCTTCCGCTAAAAAAATTTGAACTCCGTGTTGTAATATCTTTTATTTGAACTATGTAACATGTGATGGGTGAATGCTGAATCATGTACGATCTTGGTTTGTTGTGGCTTTTATCGAGGTCCTTCGTGATACTCGACGGACTACCGAGTTTATATGGGCTCAAGTGTGAGACTGCAACTGCCTCGACAGATACCATTATACTTGTGCTCCTATAAATTGGACGGTTCTGTGATAAATAATTTCACGGACACTCTGCCAGTGATGACAGACACTCCATGGAAAAACTCAGTACTCTGCATAAGTGTTTTAGTCGTGCTATGGCATTGACGGAACGTTCCGCCGAGTGGGACGGACAGTCCGCCAATGCTGGACAGTGTAGTTTTTGTACATCTCGAAGTGCAAATCTTGGGCTAGGGTGTTTGCACGTGTAAATCCTTGCTAAGGGGTGTTCCTAGCATACTATAGAATGTATCTAGTTAAGTGGTTCAAGCTACATTGCGTGCAAACATGTTCTAGGTCTTGATTTGGTCATTTTTAGGTTTGTGACCATGTGAAGCAAGAAATGGTGATGGGGCTCGATTTGATCTTACCAATGTAACACTCTAGGTGTTAATCTTGCACTTTGCACTTGCATTTCATAAGCATAGCATAAGCATCATTCATGCATTCATGATCTCAAGCATATGCAAATGTCTTAAATTAATTCATGGTTGCTCTATGTGATGCTTATTTTCATGTGTGTCTTAATATGCTTTGTTTGGTAACACAAGTGCTTGATATATGATCACCTAAACAACTTAGAACATCATAGGATAAAAAATGAGGTAGAGTTCATGTTCATGATATAACTTAATTTTGCTTCTAAGTGGTTGGTTTGCTAGTAGCACCTTTCTCATGTTGCTGGTTTGACTGAAGTAGAAAAGTAAGTTCTGAACCTGTAATGATATTTGACCTTAAATAAAAGTTGTAGTTTAGATTGTGTGCTACAAACTTTGTTTAAGAACCCAGACCTAGTTCAGCTTGTAGCTTAGTCAAACTGTGGCTCCAAAATAGAACCTGCTGCTGTTTTTCTGCCTCACGATTTTGGCTGTCTGTGTTTGGCAGATTCATGGTTTCATGTTTGGCTGCTATGGTTTCAATTTTTGAGTAACAACTCTTTTTAAACCCTTAATAAGAGTTGTAGTACTCCTCAAGAAACTTGCATCAACCCAAACCCAACCTTGTTTGAGCTCTTTTTGGTTTTCAATTTGGAGTTCAAAAACAGCAAATGGTTCTAAAATTTGGGAACTTAACTGAATTTGCTGAATTCAGTTTTCTGTTTGCATGTACCCTACTTTGGGGTTTTCTATCTCCAAATCTGATCTGAGTTCGACCCTGAACCTTTGAGCAAAGTTGCAGTCCTCATGTAGCTCTTCAACACGGTGCAAATGGTTTAACTTTTCGTCGCTTGGATCGGGAGATAGAGAGGAAGGAAGATGGCTATTTCAGTCTATTTTTGGGCGTTTTTGAAACGCCATTAGGCGTTCGGGAGTGGCTGACCGGCCCAGGCCGCGTACGCCACGTGGAGGCCGTACGCCGGCGCCGTCCCTACTCGGGTCCGGAGTGTAGAAGCCGAGTCAGGTGCCCCTCTCTAGCTGCTCTCTCCTCTCCCTTGCACTCGAGCTGCTCCCTCTCGCTCACTGCTCTTCCCCAACAGTAGGAAGCCACCACAATTGACCTTGCCGTCGTCGCCGCAAAATCCGCAGCCACCACCACGCCGTCCTTCAATTCCATGCACGCATAGCACCCCCCAGGGCACCCTCTAGCTCCCCAACCTAGCGGAGCCGTCTGGGGTCGCAAGGTAAGGGCCCTTTGGGCCAAGGTGCCGCTGCTGCCATGGATGCCATGGCCGCCGAGCTCAGCTCGCCGTGGCAGCGCCTCCCGTTCTCTCTCTGCTCTCCCTTCTTCTTGTTTTAGCATGGCCTTAGGTCATCGTAGCCTCGCCTGAAGGCTGTGAGCCAATGTGGGCGCCGCCATCGCCGGAATGGCAAGCGCCGAAGCCGCGCTCTAGCCACCACGCCGCCCTGCGTGCAGCCGCGCCTCGCCGCCACTATACCCGAGCCGAATCCTAAACCTGGTTGGCCGAGGACGCCCCCTGGAGCCTCCTTCACGCGTGCACCGATTGCTCATTCGCCGGAGCCAGCGAATCTGCCGCCGCTGCCTACGTCCACCGCCGCGCCGTCTTTGCTGCCACTGTCATCGTCTTGGGCCACCGCCGGTCTAGCCAACGGCCTAGGGCGATGTGGGGAGCCGAGCCGCACCAGCTGGTGCCGGTCTCGTCGCCGGTAGCCTCGCCGCCGGCGAGCTAGGAGCCGGTCAAGCCGGTGCCTTGTTTTGTGTGGCTGACGCGTGGGGCCAGGTTGACCACGGTTCCCTGTGGTCAGCTGCCCTGGTTCAGTAGACCGGGTGCGCATAGCAATTAGCTAGTGTTGGTCTTTTTCTTTTTTAGTTTTTCTCTGTGCAGAAATATTGATGCAACTTCAAAAAATTCATAACTTGAGGTAGGAACGTCCAAAATTGGTGATAGTTTTGTATTTCAGTGCTCTACATGATAAAGTCATAAAATTTGCTGTTTGACAACTTTTTGCATGTTGTACCATTTGTCTATGTTAAGTGCTTGTTTAAGTTGTAAATGCATAACTAGCAAAAAAATTTGCTAGTTTCGTATTTCAGTGTTCTACATGATAAAGTCATAAAATTTGCTGTTTGACATTTTTTTGCATGTTGTACCATTTCCTAAGGAAAACAGTACAGCACATTAAAGTTGGTCAAACAGCAAGTTTTATATTTTTCTTAGCTAGAGCATATTAAAACAAAGCTAACAAACTTGGTTTTACAATTTTTGGACATACGTAGCTCCAGTTATGCATTTACCAACTTAAACAAGCACTTAACATAGATAAATGGTACAACATGCAAAAAAATGTCAAACAGCAAATTTTATGACTTTATCATGTAGAACACTGAAATACGAAACTAGCAAATTTTTTTGCTAGTTATGCATTTACAACTTAAACAAGCACTTAACATAGACAAATGGTACAACATGCAAAAAGTTGTCAAACAGCAAATTTTATGACTTTATCATGTAGAGCACTGAAATACAAAACTATCACCAATTTTGGACGTTCCTACCTCAAGTTATGAATTTTTTGAAGTTGCATCAATATTTCTGCACAGAGAAAAACTAAAAAAGAAAAAGACCAACACTAGCTAATTGCTATGCGCACCCGGTCTACTGAACCAGGGCAGCTGACCACAGGGAACCGTGGTCAACCTGGCCCCACGCGTCAGCCACACAAAACAAGGCACCGGCTTGACCGGCTCCTAGCTCGCCGGCGGCGAGGCTACCGGCGACGAGACCGGCACCAGCTGGTGCGGCTCGGCTCCCCACATCGCCCTAGGCCGTTGGCTAGACCGGCGGTGGCCCAAGACGATGACAGTGGCAGCAAAGACGGCGCGGCGGTGGACGTAGGCAGCGGCGGCAGATTCGCTGGCTCCGGCGAATGAGCAATCGGTGCACGCGTGAAGGAGGCTCCAGGGGGCGTCCTCGGCCAACCAGGTTTAGGATTCGGCTCGGGTATAGTGGCGGCGAGGCGCGGCTGCACGCAGGGCGGCGTGGTGGCTAGAGCGCGGCTTCGGCGCTTGCCATTCCGGCGATGGCGGCGCCCACATTGGCTCACAGCCTTCAGGCGAGGCTACGATGACCTAAGGCCATGCTAAAACAAGAAGAAGGGAGAGCAGAGAGAGAACGGGAGGCGCTGCCACGGCGAGCTGAGCTCGGCGGCCATGGCATCCATGGCAGCAGCGGCACCTTGGCCCAAAGGGCCCTTACCTTGCGACCCCAGACGGCTCCGCTAGGTTGGGGAGCTAGAGGGTGCCCTGGGGGGTGCTATGCGTGCATGGAATTGAAGGACGGCGTGGTGGTGGCTGCGGATTTTGCGGCGACGACGGCAAGGTCAATTGTGGTGGCTTCCTACTGTTGGGGAAGAGCAGTGAGCGAGAGGGAGCAGCTCGAGTGCAAGGGAGAGGAGAGAGCAGCTAGAGAGGGGCACCTGACTCGGCTTCTACACTCCGGACCCGAGTAGGGACGGCGCCGGCGTACGGCCTCCACGTGGCGTACGCGGCCTGGGCCGGTCAGCCACTCCCGAACGCCTAATGGCGTTTCAAAAACGCCCAAAAATAGACTGAAATAGCCATCTTCCTTCCTCTCTATCTCCCGATCCAAGCGACGAAAAGTTAAACCATTTGCACCGTGTTGAAGAGCTACATGAGGACTGCAACTTTGCTCAAAGGTTCAGGGTCGAACTCAGATCAGATTTGGAGATAGAAAACCCCAAAGTAGGGTACATGCAAACAGAAAACTGAATTCAGCAAATTCAGTTAAGTTCCCAAATTTTAGAACCATTTGCTGTTTTTGAACTCCAAATTGAAAACCAAAAAGAGCTCAAACAAGGTTGGGTTTGGGTTGATGCAAGTTTCTTGAGGAGTACTACAACTCTTATTAAGGGTTTAAAAAGAGTTGTTACTCAAAAATTGAAACCATAGCAGCCCAAACATGAAACCATGAATCTGCCAAACACAGACAGCCAAAATCGTGAGGCAGAAAAACAGCAGCAGGTTCTATTTTGGAGCCACAGTTTGACTAAGCTACAAGCTGAACTAGGTCTGGGTTCTTAAACAAAGTTTGTAGCACACAATCTAAACTACAACTTTTATTTAAGGTCAAATATCATTACAGGTTCAGAACTTACTTTTCTACTTCAGTCAAACCAGCAACATGAGAAAGGTGCTACTAGCAAACCAACCACTTAGAAGCAAAATTAAGTTATATCATGAACATGAACTCTACCTCATTTTTTATCCTATGATGTTCTAAGTTGTTTAGGTGATCATATATCAAGCACTTGTGTTACCAAACAAAGCATATTAAGACACACATGAAAATAAGCATCACATAGAGCAACCATGAATTAATTTAAGACATTTGCATATGCTTGAGATCATGAATGCATGAATGATGCTTATGCTATGCTTATGAAATGCAAGTGCAAAGTGCAAGATTAACACCTAGAGTGTTACATTGGTAAGATCAAATCGAGCCCCATCACCATTTCTTGCTTCACATGGTCACAAACCTAAAAATGACCAAATCAAGACCTAGAACATGTTTGCACGCAATGTAGCTTGAACCACTTAACTAGATACATTCTATAGTATGCTAGGAACACCCCTTAGCAAGGATTTACACGTGCAAACACCCTAGCCCAAGATTTGCACTTCGAGATGTACAAAAACTACACTGTCCAGCATTGGCGGACTGTCCGTCCCACTCGGCGGAACGTTCCGTCAATGCCATAGCACGACTAAAACACTTATGCAGAGTACTGAGTTTTTCCATGGAGTGTCTGTCATCACTGGCAGAGTGTCCGTGAAATTATTTATCACAGAACCGTCCAATTTATAGGAGCACAAGTATAATGGTATCTGTCGAGGCAGTTGCAGTCTCACACTTGAGCCCATATAAACTCGGTAGTCCGTCGAGTATCACGAAGGACCTCGATAAAAGCCACAACAAACCAAGATCGTACATGATTCAGCATTCACCCATCACATGTTACATAGTTCAAATAAAAGATATTACAACACGGAGTTCAAATTTTTTTAGCGGAAGCAACATAGTTTTAAACATCACACACACCATTCAAATACATGCCAGTCCATGATCATGTCCAACAAAAGAAACGTAGGTGAGCTAGTAGAGAAGGCCTTGCCCGTCGGCCTCATTCCTCATCCACTACGGGAGAGAAGCAGCTCTTGCAGTAACCATGATACACGGTACCATTTGCAACAAGGGGGAATAAACGCTGAGTACGGGAATGTACTCAGCTAGACTTACCCATCTTAAACCAAAATAAAACTGACACCAAGGAGTATGCAGGGCTTTATAAGGTGTAGCTAGCTTGACAACATTTTGCATAAAAGCATGCCTAAGTGAGTCCTACCATTTTAATTATTCTAGCATCAGTTTACATAGAGATATTTATTACTATGTTAGCAGCTATTCTAAAGCAATCACTAGATTAAGTTCATCATCACAATAATAACCATATTAGGATTAATTCATTGCCTCTGTATAACCATCTTATTCCATAATCAAGTTACTACGATGTTGAAGCTAGTCGAGTTTCTCACTATCCGGGAGAGATGGCGATTCGAATTGGTTGTAACCAGCTGGGCAGGAATCCATAGCACAAACCTAGGCCCACCAGCAACGGTAGCCTTAGATCACCTTTGGTACAATTCGGGAACAGTCATGGGTTTAAGCTGATCCGCACAGTCAGGGACTAACCGGAAGCCAGGATGTTCAGACAATGGTCTGCCCAAGGTCCATCCGTGTCCCCGCACATACACCCTCCCCTCCAGTGTGCACGTCATACATCTCAAATTTCCAGCCCAAAGTGAGCTACTCGGCTTCGCGGTCGGAACGAGTTATCCAGCCAGCTATGTGAGGCTGTGTTCAATCTCGATAGAAGTGTCAACAATGGTACTGTCCTTAACTGACACAGACGGGATCAACATAAGCCAACCTACATCATCAACATATAAGATCCCGCCGGTCTCCGTTTACATAACATCACATGGTTCTTTCCCACGATAGCAAAATATAGCCAACCGTCACCAGGTATCCACCTATAACTCGCAGGTGACAGGAAATCACCCGACTTCTATCGGTCTAAGCATGGCTAAGCACAGGTTTCGATCCTGGACCTACAAGGTAACAAGATATGTTTCTCTGGACAAGGAAAGGTATATGCATCAACTGGCTCCAAACAATTCCTATGACTTAATGCATCAAACATAAAGGACTCAAGTTATTTTTAATTAAATCATGGGAGACTTAGAATGCTCCGGGGCTTGCCTTTGATAAAACTTGCGGGGATGTGCTCCGGACACTCCGGCAACTCTTGGACCTGTCCTTCCCTTTCTGGACCCTCCTGAACCTCCGGTGGAACCTCCTCTCCCACCGTTTCGAGTTCCAACAGCGTCACTCCTCCGTCCAGTGATCCTATGTATGCATGGATACCATTATAATTAAAATGAATGCATAAAGGATGACATGAATGCATGATATGCAAACACGTGGCTGAACATAGCATGTTATAACAACAGCAAGCTACTAACATAAGCATGATTAACATGGCAACAAAAGGTGATAACAAGATTAACTTTATTTTTACCGAGTAGGTGCATATCTCTTCTCTAAAGAAGAAAAGGAACACACCACAAAGTAGAAATCTAAGACACATACTTACCATCTAAAGGAAGTCTAAAACCTAAAGCTAATAACTTATCTTAATAGAATAAGCAAGCAATTAACAGGCATCAACTCCTATTAGGCAAACAACTTTAGAAAACTAGATACTTGAAATAGAGAGCAAGAAAATACTAACTGCATACAAATCAACAAATCTGAGTGGATCCCACTATATCAACAGATTATATACATCACAAACATGCTAGAGAAGTTAATGGTTGCACTCAAACAAATTATTTTCAAGCCTTTATTAATTTACTTAAATGGTAAGGTGAAAAAGAGAACTGATATTTCTAGTGCACAGAAAATTTTGGAAACATTACAGTAGCTTAGGCATGCATTCAACAGGCCACTATAAAATTTCATAAAGTTTGAGTAAGCAAAATAGCCTCTACAAAAATAACAAGCAGCACATGCTATAACAAACTAAATAGCTCCAGCCGATTGAAAAGTATCTAGTTTTCTAAAGTTGTTTGCCTAATAGGAGTTGATGCCTGTTAATTGCTTGCTTATTCTATTAAGATAAGTTATTAGCTTTAGGTTTTAGACTTCCTTTAGATGGTAAGTATGTGTCTTAGATTTCTACTTTGTGGTGTGTTCCTTTTCTTCTTTAGAGAAGAGATATGCACCTACTCGGTAAAAATAAAGTTAATCTTGTTATCACCTTTTGTTGCCATGTTAATCATGCTTATGTTAGTAGCTTGCTGTTGTTATAACATGCTATGTTCAGCCACGTGTTTGCATATCATGCATTCATGTCATCCTTTATGCATTCATTTTAATTATAATGGTATCCATGCATACATAGGATCACTGGACGGAGGAGTGACGCTGTTGGAACTCGAAACGGTGGGAGAGGAGGTTCCACCGGAGGTTCAGGAGGGTCCAGAAAGGGAAGGACAGGTCCAAGAGTTGCCGGAGTGTCCGGAGCACATCCCCGCAAGTTTTATCAAAGGCAAGCCCCGGAGCATTCTAAGTCTCCCATGATTTAATTAAAAATAACTTGAGTCCTTTATGTTTGATGCATTAAGTCATAGGAATTGTTTGGAGCCAGTTGATGCATATACCTTTCCTTGTCCAGAGAAACATATCTTGTTACCTTGTAGGTCCAGGATCGAAACCTGTGCTTAGCCATGCTTAGACCGATAGAAGTCGGGTGATTTCCTGTCACCTGCGAGTTATAGGTGGATACCTGGTGACGGTTGGCTATATTTTGCTATCGTGGGAAAGAACCATGTGATGTTATGTAAACGGAGACCGGCGGGATCTTATATGTTGATGATGTAGGTTGGCTTATGTTGATCCCGTCTGTGTCAGTTAAGGACAGTACCATTGTTGACACTTCTATCGAGATTGAACACAGCCTCACATAGCTGGCTGGATAACTCGTTCCGACCGCGAAGCCGAGTAGCTCACTTTGGGCTGGAAATTTGAGATGTATGACGTGCACACTGGAGGGGAGGGTGTATGTGCGGGGACACGGATGGACCTTGGGCAGACCATTGTCTGAACATCCTGGCTTCCGGTTAGTCCCTGACTGTGCGGATCAGCTTAAACCCATGACTGTTCCCGAATTGTACCAAAGGTGATCTAAGGCTACCGTTGCTGGTGGGCCTAGGTTTGTGCTATGGATTCCTGCCCAGCTGGTTACAACCAATTCGAATCGCCATCTCTCCCGGATAGTGAGAAACTCGACTAGCTTCAACATCGTAGTAACTTGATTATGGAATAAGATGGTTATACAGAGGCAATGAATTAATCCTAATATGGTTATTATTGTGATGATGAACTTAATCTAGTGATTGCTTTAGAATAGCTGCTAACATAGTAATAAATATCTCTATGTAAACTGATGCTAGAATAATTAAAATGGTAGGACTCACTTAGGCATGCTTTTATGCAAAATGTTGTCAAGCTAGCTACACCTTATAAAGCCCTGCATACTCCTTGGTGTCAGTTTTATTTTGGTTTAAGATGGGTAAGTCTAGCTGAGTACATTCCCGTACTCAGCGTTTATTCCCCCTTGTTGCAAATGGTACCGTGTATCATGGTTACTGCAAGAGCTGCTTCTCTCCCGTAGTGGATGAGGAATGAGGCCGACGGGCAAGGCCTTCTCTACTAGCTCACCTACGTTTCTTTTGTTGGACATGATCATGGACTGGCATGTATTTGAATGGTGTGTGTGATGTTTAAAACTATGTTGCTTCCGCTAAAAAAATTTGAACTCCGTGTTGTAATATCTTTTATTTGAACTATGTAACATGTGATGGGTGAATGCTGAATCATGTACGATCTTGGTTTGTTGTGGCTTTTATCGAGGTCCTTCGTGATACTCGACGGACTACCGAGTTTATATGGGCTCAAGTGTGAGACTGCAACTGCCTCGACAGATACCATTATACTTGTGCTCCTATAAATTGGACGGTTCTGTGATAAATAATTTCACGGACACTCTGCCAGTGATGACAGACACTCCATGGAAAAACTCAGTACTCTGCATAAGTGTTTTAGTCGTGCTATGGCATTGACGGAACGTTCCGCCGAGTGGGACGGACAGTCCGCCAATGCTGGACAGTGTAGTTTTTGTACATCTCGAAGTGCAAATCTTGGGCTAGGGTGTTTGCACGTGTAAATCCTTGCTAAGGGGTGTTCCTAGCATACTATAGAATGTATCTAGTTAAGTGGTTCAAGCTACATTGCGTGCAAACATGTTCTAGGTCTTGATTTGGTCATTTTTAGGTTTGTGACCATGTGAAGCAAGAAATGGTGATGGGGCTCGATTTGATCTTACCAATGTAACACTCTAGGTGTTAATCTTGCACTTTGCACTTGCATTTCATAAGCATAGCATAAGCATCATTCATGCATTCATGATCTCAAGCATATGCAAATGTCTTAAATTAATTCATGGTTGCTCTATGTGATGCTTATTTTCATGTGTGTCTTAATATGCTTTGTTTGGTAACACAAGTGCTTGATATATGATCACCTAAACAACTTAGAACATCATAGGATAAAAAATGAGGTAGAGTTCATGTTCATGATATAACTTAATTTTGCTTCTAAGTGGTTGGTTTGCTAGTAGCACCTTTCTCATGTTGCTGGTTTGACTGAAGTAGAAAAGTAAGTTCTGAACCTGTAATGATATTTGACCTTAAATAAAAGTTGTAGTTTAGATTGTGTGCTACAAACTTTGTTTAAGAACCCAGACCTAGTTCAGCTTGTAGCTTAGTCAAACTGTGGCTCCAAAATAGAACCTGCTGCTGTTTTTCTGCCTCACGATTTTGGCTGTCTGTGTTTGGCAGATTCATGGTTTCATGTTTGGGCTGCTATGGTTTCAATTTTTGAGTAACAACTCTTTTTAAACCCTTAATAAGAGTTGTAGTACTCCTCAAGAAACTTGCATCAACCCAAACCCAACCTTGTTTGAGCTCTTTTTGGTTTTCAATTTGGAGTTCAAAAACAGCAAATGGTTCTAAAATTTGGGAACTTAACTGAATTTGCTGAATTCAGTTTTCTGTTTGCATGTACCCTACTTTGGGGTTTTCTATCTCCAAATCTGATCTGAGTTCGACCCTGAACCTTTGAGCAAAGTTGCAGTCCTCATGTAGCTCTTCAACACGGTGCAAATGGTTTAACTTTTCGTCGCTTGGATCGGGAGATAGAGAGGAAGGAAGATGGCTATTTCAGTCTATTTTTGGGCGTTTTTGAAACGCCATTAGGCGTTCGGGAGTGGCTGACCGGCCCAGGCCGCGTACGCCACGTGGAGGCCGTACGCCGGCGCCGTCCCTACTCGGGTCCGGAGTGTAGAAGCCGAGTCAGGTGCCCCTCTCTAGCTGCTCTCTCCTCTCCCTTGCACTCGAGCTGCTCCCTCTCGCTCACTGCTCTTCCCCAACAGTAGGAAGCCACCACAATTGACCTTGCCGTCGTCGCCGCAAAATCCGCAGCCACCACCACGCCGTCCTTCAATTCCATGCACGCATAGCACCCCCCAGGGCACCCTCTAGCTCCCCAACCTAGCGGAGCCGTCTGGGGTCGCAAGGTAAGGGCCCTTTGGGCCAAGGTGCCGCTGCTGCCATGGATGCCATGGCCGCCGAGCTCAGCTCGCCGTGGCAGCGCCTCCCGTTCTCTCTCTGCTCTCCCTTCTTCTTGTTTTAGCATGGCCTTAGGTCATCGTAGCCTCGCCTGAAGGCTGTGAGCCAATGTGGGCGCCGCCATCGCCGGAATGGCAAGCGCCGAAGCCGCGCTCTAGCCACCACGCCGCCCTGCGTGCAGCCGCGCCTCGCCGCCACTATACCCGAGCCGAATCCTAAACCTGGTTGGCCGAGGACGCCCCCTGGAGCCTCCTTCACGCGTGCACCGATTGCTCATTCGCCGGAGCCAGCGAATCTGCCGCCGCTGCCTACGTCCACCGCCGCGCCGTCTTTGCTGCCACTGTCATCGTCTTGGGCCACCGCCGGTCTAGCCAACGGCCTAGGGCGATGTGGGGAGCCGAGCCGCACCAGCTGGTGCCGGTCTCGTCGCCGGTAGCCTCGCCGCCGGCGAGCTAGGAGCCGGTCAAGCCGGTGCCTTGTTTTGTGTGGCTGACGCGTGGGGCCAGGTTGACCACGGTTCCCTGTGGTCAGCTGCCCTGGTTCAGTAGACCGGGTGCGCATAGCAATTAGCTAGTGTTGGTCTTTTTCTTTTTTAGTTTTTCTCTGTGCAGAAATATTGATGCAACTTCAAAAAATTCATAACTTGAGGTAGGAACGTCCAAAATTGGTGATAGTTTTGTATTTTCAGTGCTCTACATGATAAAGTCATAAAATTTGCTGTTTGACAACTTTTTGCATGTTGTACCATTTGTCTATGTTAAGTGCTTGTTTAAGTTGTAAATGCATAACTAGCAAAAAAATTTGCTAGTTTCGTATTTCAGTGTTCTACATGATAAAGTCATAAAATTTGCTGTTTGACATTTTTTTGCATGTTGTACCATTTATCTATGTTAAGTGCTTGTTTAAGTTGGTAAATGCATAACTGGAGCTACGTATGTCCAAAAATTGTAAAACCAAGTTTGTTAGCTTTGTTTTAATATGCTCTAGCTAAGAAAAATATAAAACTTGCTGTTTGACCAACTTTAATGTGCTGTACTGTTTTCCTTAGGAAATGGCATGTTGAACTTGTCCTCCTTGTATCCTGTGATATACATGTCCAAATGGGAGGAAATTTTTTCTATATGCTAATCGAAGTGAATATGAGCTGCTGTATTTTTCTGGGAATTAGATTTGTACAGCAAGTAGAAGTTTTCTTTTTACGCCTTGTTTGCTATGAAATTGAGTAGAAGCATGTAAATAATTTATTTGGGCTGCAACCTTGGCCCCGTTCGGCTGGCTAAAAAAGCCAGCTGATTTCAGCTGATTCAATAGTGTTCTGTGAGAGAGAATAAGCCGAAACAAACCGAAAATAAGACAAGCGACTTTTCTAGCATATGTTGGATGTATCTTAGCTGCTATAATTTTTGTATGCATGCAGATTTCAGTTTGGGTGCGGTTCTCCTTTTTCTTGCTTGCTACTTGTATAGCTAGTCTAGCTTTAATCCTTTATGTTGTGTGATGATTTGCTTATGTGGTGAAGAGTTGCATGACCTTGCTGCTATGATCAATATAACTGAAACCTAATTTGCTTAATGAAAGTTAAAACTTGTCTTCTCTACAGGAGAAGAGATATGCACCTACTCAGTAAAAAGAATTAAAAGTTGTTCACCATCTTGCCGCCTATGTCTTGTATGTTTAATAACCTTGTTTCATATGCACTAGGGCTGCATGTAATTATATTTTGTTTTTGCATCATGTCACCCTTGTATTGCATCTCCTATGCATTCCTTTTTTTATTTATGCAACATATTCATGCATATAGGATTGGAGGAGGAAGCACCACTGGTGGACTACGTGGTCGTGGAGGAGGAGAACCCTTAGGAGCCGCAGCCCAGAGAAGGCAGACAGGTCTCTGAGGAGTTGCCAGTGTGCCCTTACCACGGTCCCTCCAACTTCATCCAAGGCAAGCCCCGGAGCATCACTATGCCCTCTCCTATCTCTATTTTTAAATGCACTTGAGTCTATATGTTATATATATTGTGCATTAGGTTGATAGTAGTTGAATGGAACCCTTTGCTGCATATCTCACCTTGTCCAGAAATAATTACCTACAACCTTCCAACTAGTAAAGGTTGCTTTATGCTTAGCCATGCTTAGACCGGTAGAGGCTGGGTGATTCCCTGTCACCGGCAAGATGTAGGATGGTTACCTATCTCTTTGGTTACCTAAATGAATCATGTGAAGGTTGAGAAATGGAGACCAGGCGGGATCCGGTGTTATTATTATTGTTGTTGTTGGGCAGGCTTGGCCTGTGTTTGATCCCGCCTGTGTCATTTAAGGACCACTTCGTTGCTTGGACCTTGGTCGAGATTGAACGTACCATCACATAATGGCCGGATAACTTGTTCTGACCGTGAAACTGATTAGCTCATTCAGGCTGAGCACTGGACTACTAGCATTTCTGGGAGGGAAATATTGAAGGGATGAGACCGATCCAAGACCATGTTTGCTATGGGCAATTCATGTGAGGATGCAGGATTACGAGTTTTGCGAAGCAGTCCAAAGTCACCGCCGAATAGAGTGAACGGTTATCCAATGTGAACTAATGATCTAGTTCGTACGGGTGTGTGATACGGGCTTTACCCAGCTGGATGTAATCAATTCGAATCGCCGTCTCTCCCGGATAGAGAAACTTGCCCTCGCTCCAGCAATCGTAGTAAATAAATGGTACATGATGTTGACAGGTGGAATATAATTGGTTACTACTATTGTTCTCTCTAATCAAGTGTTTGATGCAGGATAGTGCAAATGTAGTATTAAAATAGCCACTTGTTAACTTGCAGCTAAAAATAAAAAATAAGGACTTATGTTAGGAAGCTAATTTTTTTGCAGGTTCATGCTATCCAGCTTACTCCACTATATAAGCCTTGCATAACCTTGGAGTCTTTTTATTTTTCCTCTTGTCGGGTAAGTCTGGCTGAGTACAATTGAGTACTCATGGTTTATTCCCATGTTGTTGCAGGTGATACTTTTTTATGAGGGCTACTGCATCGCTTGCTTCAGTCCAGCTATGGATGGTGATGAGTAGAGACCGGTGGGCTCGGTCATGATCTTTATATACCTCCCTCATGCTTTTGTTATGGAGACTGTTATCATACTAGCAGTATATTTGAACCTATGTTAATGTAGCAGTTTCAAAACTATGTTGCTTTATTTCTCGGATTTGAACTTGGTATTGTAATAACTACTTGTGAACTTGGTTTGTAATCTATTTCCGCTGCGAACTCGATATATGTGTGACGTATGTTGTTGCTTGACCATGTACAATTTTGGTTGCGATGTTGATTAGTCGAGGCCCTTCGTGGTACTCCATGGACTACCGGATTTATATGTGCTTAAGTACAAGTGAGTAGTTGTATCGGCAGTAGCCATTAAACTTGTGCTCTTATAAATTCGACGGTTCTGTCACAGCCAAGGGTAGCAAGATGAAGATCCCAAGCTCCTCAATGTGGTGGAGAAGCTGGATCTCCCACCCTTGGTGACTTGGTTCACCTTCTTCTTGCATCCTTCTCCTCCTAGCTCCAAAATGGTGAGGGGTGAGAGGGCTCCTCCCCCTTCCAATCCCCACCTCTTGTGGTGCTCGGCTCCTAGATGATCTCCATGGCTCCAAGGTGCTGGTGTTGGCCTCCAATCCCTTCCCCTTCTCCTCCTCTTCCTCCTCCTTGGTTGCTTGGGTGTGTGTGTGTGAGATTAGAGAGAGAGATGAACTAGAGAGAGAGGGTGAGAGTGAGAATGAGATGGGGAGCTAGGCGTTGTGTCTGGTTGGCCTCCCCATGAGTTGGACAGCTATGGTAGGTGTGGGGCCAATTTGTTTTACAAGGTGACACCTAAGTGCTGCTGCATGGGCTTATTTGATGAACAGTCCAGACAGTCCGCCAGGGCACGAAGTGCGCTGACAAAACCTGACAACTGTTAGTCTGTGCAAATGGCTCGATGAACACTCCATCAATTATGATGGAGACTCCGCCAAAACCAACAGTGAGCAGTTTTGATTCAGTTTTTGCACAAGTTGATTTCCAATTTGAATTTAAAATGCATATGATGCTCATGATGAGTATGAAAATCAACATGTCATGATCAGGTCATGACAATTGGTCTTCACCAAGCTATTAAATTGGACTTCACATTGCTATTGTGGAAGCTTAATTCGAATCTATATGACTATCCTATACTCCAAGATAGCAAAGGTATCATTGTAATGTGCATGATCATTTCATCCCTTACTAGTATACGGTTAGTGCACATAGTACATGCTTACAGGATTGTTGGCGGTCCTTAACTCCTATTTCTAACCGCCAACTCTCACATAAAATCTGCTAAAAAGAACACCAAACCTAGAATTAGGGCTTATAACTAACGAATTCCATGAGTTTTAGTGATTTACCATTTGCAGGAGGACATGTCGGGATAACACAAGAAACATGCCAAAAGTACACAAAGAACATACCAAAACAAACACCCAACATGAGCCCAAGAGGGGAAAGAGGAGGAGAAGGGGAAGGGATTGGAGGCCAACACCAGCACCTTGGAGCCATGGAGATCATCTAGGAGCCGAGCACCACAAGAGGTGGGGATTGGAAGGGGGAGGAGCCCTCTCACCCTCACCATTTTGGAGCTAGGAGGAGAAGGATGCAAGAAGAAGGTGAACCAAGTCACCAAGGGTGGGAGATCCAGCTTCTCCACCACATTGAGGAGCTTGGGATCTTCATCTTGCTACCCTTGGCTGTGACAGAACCGTCGAATTTATAAGAGCACAAGTTTAATGGCTACTGCCGATACAACTACTCACTTGTACTTAAGCACATATAAATCCGGTAGTCCATGGAGTACCACGAAGGGCCTCGACTAATCAACATCGCAACCAAAATTGTACATGGTCAAGCAACAACATACGTCACACATATATCGAGTTCGCAGCGGAAATAGATTACAAACCAAGTTCACAAGTAGTTATTACAATACCAAGTTCAAATCCGAGAAATAAAGCAACATAGTTTTGAAACTGCTACATTAACATAGGTTCAAATATACTGCTAGTATGATAACAGTCTCCATAACAAAAGCATGAGGGAGGTATATAAAGATCATGACCGAGCCCACCGGTCTCTACTCATCACCATCCATAGCTGGACTGAAGCAAGCGATGCAGTAGCCCTCATAAAAAGTATCACCTGCAACAACATGGGAATAAACCATGAGTACTCAATTGTACTCAGCCAGACTTACCCGACAAGAGGAAAAATAAAAAGACTCCAAGGTTATGCAAGGCTTATATAGTGGAGTAAGCTGGATAGCATGAACCTGCAAAAAAAATTAGCTTCCTAACATAAGTCCTTATTTTTTATTTTTAGCTGCAAGTTAACAAGTGGCTATTTTAATACTACATTTGCACTATCCTGCATCAAACACTTGATTAGAGAGAACAATAGTAGTAACCAATTATATTCCACCTGTCAACATCATGTACCATTTATTTACTACGATTGCTGGAGCGAGGGCAAGTTTCTCTATCCGGGAGAGACGGCGATTCGAATTGATTACATCCAGCTGGGTAAAGCCCGTATCACACACCCGTACGAACTAGATCATTAGTTCACATTGGATAACCGTTCACTCTATTCGGCGGTGACTTTGGACTGCTTCGCAAAACTCGTAATCCTGCATCCTCACATGAATTGCCCATAGCAAACATGGTCTTGGATCGGTCTCATCCCTTCAATATTTCCCTCCCAGAAATGCTAGTAGTCCAGTGCTCAGCCTGAATGAGCTAATCAGTTTCACGGTCAGAACAAGTTATCCGGCCATTATGTGATGGTACGTTCAATCTCGACCAAGGTCCAAGCAACGAAGTGGTCCTTAAATGACACAGGCGGGATCAAACACAGGCCAAGCCTGCCCAACAACAACAATAATAATAACACCGGATCCCGCCTGGTCTCCATTTCTCAACCTTCACATGATTCATTTAGGTAACCAAAGAGATAGGTAACCATCCTACATCTTGCCGGTGACAGGGAATCACCCAGCCTCTACCGGTCTAAGCATGGCTAAGCATAAAGCAACCTTTACTAGTTGGAAGGTTGTAGGTAATTATTTCTGGACAAGGTGAGATATGCAGCAAAGGGTTCCATTCAACTACTATCAACCTAATGCACAATATATATAACATATAGACTCAAGTGCATTTAAAAATAGAGATAGGAGAGGGCATAGTGATGCTCCGGGGCTTGCCTTGGATGAAGTTGGAGGGACCGTGGTAAGGGCACACTGGCAACTCCTCAGAGACCTGTCTGCCTTCTCTGGGCTGCGGCTCCTAAGGGTTCTCCTCCTCCACGACCACGTAGTCCACCAGTGGTGCTTCCTCCTCCAATCCTATATGCATGAATATGTTGCATAAATAAAAAAAGGAATGCATAGGAGATGCAATACAAGGGTGACATGATGCAAAAACAAAATATAATTACATGCAGCCCTAGTGCATATGAAACAAGGTTATTAAACATACAAGACATAGGCGGCAAGATGGTGAACAACTTTTAATTCTTTTTACTGAGTAGGTGCATATCTCTTCTCCTGTAGAGAAGACAAGTTTTAACTTTCATTAAGCAAATTAGGTTTCAGTTATATTGATCATAGCAGCAAGGTCATGCAACTCTTCACCACATAAGCAAATCATCACACAACATAAAGGATTAAAGCTAGACTAGCTATACAAGTAGCAAGCAAGAAAAAGGAGAACCGCACCCAAACTGAAATCTGCATGCATACAAAAATTATAGCAGCTAAGATACATCCAACATATGCTAGAAAAGTCGCTTGTCTTATTTTCGGTTTGTTTCGGCTTATTCTCTCTCACAGAACACTATTGAATCAGCTGAAATCAGCTGGCTTTTTAGCCAGCCGAACGGGGCCAAGGTTGCAGCCCAAATAAATTATTTACATGCTTCTACTCAATTTCATAGCAAACAAGGCGTAAAAAGAAAACTTCTACTTGCTGTACAAATCTAATTCCCAGAAAAATACAGCAGCTCATATTCACTTCGATTAGCATATATAGAAAAAATTTCCTCCCATTTGGACATGTATATCACAGGATACAAGGAGGACAAGTTCAACATGCCATTTCCTAAGGAAAACAGTACAGCACATTAAAGTTGGTCAAACAGCAAGTTTTATATTTTTCTTAGCTAGAGCATATTAAAACAAAGCTAACAAACTTGGTTTTACAATTTTTGGACATACGTAGCTCCAGTTATGCATTTACCAACTTAAACAAGCACTTAACATAGATAAATGGTACAACATGCAAAAAAATGTCAAACAGCAAATTTTATGACTTTATCATGTAGAACACTGAAATACGAAACTAGCAAATTTTTTTTGCTAGTTATGCATTTACAACTTAAACAAGCACTTAACATAGACAAATGGTACAACATGCAAAAAGTTGTCAAACAGCAAATTTTATGACTTTATCATGTAGAGCACTGAAATACAAAACTATCACCAATTTTGGACGTTCCTACCTCAAGTTATGAATTTTTTGAAGTTGCATCAATATTTCTGCACAGAGAAAAACTAAAAAAGAAAAAGACCAACACTAGCTAATTGCTATGCGCACCCGGTCTACTGAACCAGGGCAGCTGACCACAGGGAACCGTGGTCAACCTGGCCCCACGCGTCAGCCACACAAAACAAGGCACCGGCTTGACCGGCTCCTAGCTCGCCGGCGGCGAGGCTACCGGCGACGAGACCGGCACCAGCTGGTGCGGCTCGGCTCCCCACATCGCCCTAGGCCGTTGGCTAGACCGGCGGTGGCCCAAGACGATGACAGTGGCAGCAAAGACGGCGCGGCGGTGGACGTAGGCAGCGGCGGCAGATTCGCTGGCTCCGGCGAATGAGCAATCGGTGCACGCGTGAAGGAGGCTCCAGGGGGCGTCCTCGGCCAACCAGGTTTAGGATTCGGCTCGGGTATAGTGGCGGCGAGGCGCGGCTGCACGCAGGGCGGCGTGGTGGCTAGAGCGCGGCTTCGGCGCTTGCCCATTCCGGCGATGGCGGCGCCCACATTGGCTCACAGCCTTCAGGCGAGGCTACGACGACCTAAGGCCATGCTAAAACAAGAAGAAGGGAGAGCAGAGAGAGAACGGGAGGCGCTGCCACGGCGAGCTGAGCTCGGCGGCCATGGCATCCATGGCAGCAGCGGCACCTTGGCCCAAAGGGCCCTTACCTTGCGACCCCAGACGGCTCCGCTAGGTTGGGGAGCTAGAGGGTGCCCTGGGGGGTGCTATGCGTGCATGGAATTGAAGGACGGCGTGGTGGTGGCTGCGGATTTTGCGGCGACGACGGCAAGGTCAATTGTGGTGGCTTCCTACTGTTGGGGAAGAGCAGTGAGCGAGAGGGAGCAGCTCGAGTGCAAGGGAGAGGAGAGAGCAGCTAGAGAGGGGCACCTGACTCGGCTTCTACACTCCGGACCCGAGTAGGGACGGCGCCGGCGTACGGCCTCCACGTGGCGTACGCGGCCTGGGCCGGTCAGCCACTCCCGAACGCCTAATGGCGTTTCAAAAACGCCCAAAAATAGACTGAAATAGCCATCTTCCTTCCTCTCTATCTCCCGATCCAAGCGACGAAAGTTAAACCATTTGCACCGTGTTGAAGAGCTACATGAGGACTGCAACTTTGCTCAAAGGTTCAGGGTCGAACTCAGATCAGATTTGGAGATAGAAAACCCCAAAGTAGGGTACATGCAAACAGAAAACTGAATTCAGCAAATTCAGTTAAGTTCCCAAATTTTAGAACCATTTGCTGTTTTTGAACTCCAAATTGAAAACCAAAAAGAGCTCAAACAAGGTTGGGTTTGGGTTGATGCAAGTTTCTTGAGGAGTACTACAACTCTTATTAAGGGTTTAAAAAGAGTTGTTACTCAAAAATTGAAACCATAGCAGCCCCAAACATGAAACCATGAATCTGCCAAACACAGACAGCCAAAATCGTGAGGCAGAAAAACAGCAGCAGGTTCTATTTTGGAGCCACAGTTTGACTAAGCTACAAGCTGAACTAGGTCTGGGTTCTTAACAAAGTTTGTAGCACACAATCTAAACTACAACTTTTATTAAGGTCAAATATCATTACAGTGTT
>JAHUYU010000162.1:0-29367 GCA_030439765.1 Tripidium arundinaceum
CTAGTGCTGTTGCCGAGGAATGATGGCTGTCCTCCAAAGGGCGCTAGTTTGGAGCCACCAAAATCATCCAAAGTCATTCTGGCTATTCATTATGAGCTTCGCCCTAGTCTCATAATGATGGTTCAGGAAAAACCCTTTTGTAGGGACGAAGATGAAAACCCCTATACACATCTGCGCGATTTCAAGCAATTATGTTCATGCCTCCACATTCAAGGCATGGAGATACCTTAAAGTGGAAGCTATTTCTGTTTTGTTTGATGAGAATAGCTAAACGCTGGTATGCTCAACACAAAGAGAGTGTAGAAGGAGAGTGGGGAAAGCTTCAACCCAGATTCTGCCTAGCCTTGTTCCCTATCTCTCATGTCGTTCATCTTCAAGCAAAAGGGGAAGGAGCCTCTAGGTGCAGCATGGGCCCATGTCATGGATCTAGCATCATCCGGCCTCGATATTGCTATTACTGAACCAATGTTATTACAACATTTTTACTTTGGTCTTAGCCATTGGGGGAGTGTTGATGGTCCTTAACTCCTATTTTGAACCGCCAACTCACATAAAATCTGCTAAAAAGAAAACCCAACTTAGAATTAGGGCTTATAACTAACGAATTCCACGAGTTTTGGTGATTTACCATTTGCAGGAGGACATGTTAGGATAACACAAGAAACTTGCCAAAAGTACACAAAGAATATAGCAAAACAAACACCCGACATGGGCCCAAGGGGGGAAGGCCCACTTACCAGGCAAATCAGGGCCTGAACATGTGGAGAAAAAAGGCCAAAACCCATATCCAAACATCTCTAATCAGCGCCAAACCACCATAGGCCCACTCAAGAAGTTCAAAAGGAGTAAATCAATTTGGATGGGCACACCCTTGACATTCAACTTGTGAATATTCTTCACCACCTTCTTGATTACCTTAATTGTATCTTTATCCATGTCGCGAGGAGGAGGTGGAGGCTCGATCATCATCACTAGATTCATCATCTTCTTCTTCTTCACTTGAGGAGCTTGAGCTTGAGCTTGACTCAACTTGCTTGCCCTTCATCTTATTGCGCTCATCACATGTGAGAGCGGTTCCTTTGCTTGATGAAGTGGCTTCTTCTTGACCCATCTTGCGTGACATTTCATATGCCACTAGCTTGCCAATGACAATGGCCGGGGTCATGTTGCTCAGGTCCTTTATGTTGTGGAGGATGGTGATGATGCTTGCATATTTTCTATGTGGTAGCACCGAGATGATCTTCCTCACAATGTCCGCATCACCTAGCTTTGACAATCCTATAGAATTGAGCTCACTGATAATTAGATTCCAGTGATAATACATATCACGAACAAGCTCATTATCATTCATTTTAAAGGAATCATAACTTTGTTTAGCTAGGCAATGTTTTTGCTCACGGACATTACTTGTGCCGTCATGGAGCTCATGCAATTTTAACCAAATTTCATTTGCACTTTTAATGTCAACACTTGGTTAAAATTTTTCATGCTTAAAGATTCAAACAAGCAATTTTTAGCTCTTGCATTAAGGTGAATTTCTTTTTCATCACACGCAGTTGGTTTCTCGAGATTCTTAGGGGGTTTCATCCCATCGTGGGTGACTCTCCAAACACCAAGGTCTACCGCTTCAAGGTAGCAAGCCATTTTTAGCACTATAGTAGGGGAAATTAGTGCCATCAAAGTGCGGAGGCCTAGAGGTATCCATCCTTCCCTCTCTAAATGGCGTCGGCTCAACGGCGGTGAAGCCAAAGGTCCAAAAATGAGCCGACCAACTCTGATACCGATTAAAGGACCATGACACCTAAGAGGGGGTGAATTAGGCAACTTAAAAACTATTTCTCTAACTATGGCCTCTTTTTTTAACCTTAGCAAAACCTATGCAACAAAATAAACTATCTAAAGTGCAACTATGGTTTTGCTAGTGTGTTGCTATCTCTACAGCAAAAGGAGTTATGCAACCTGGGTTCCAATTCTATCAACTAGCCTACAACTAAGCTAGGAAAGTAAAGCAAACAACCAAGGTTACAATATAAATGTGGAAGCTAAAGAGTAAGGTAGAGATGAAAATTCCCGTCGATGACTTCGGTATTTTTACCGAGGTATCGAGAAGCGCGCAAGCTTTCCCCTAGTCCTCGTTGGAGACCCTTACAAGGAAGCCCTCGCAAGGGCCAAGCTCCTGGTTGGGTAACTCCACGGATAGCCTCGGGCCTTCCCCACACGCAAGTGGATCTCCGATGTGCCTTCCGGTAAGCCTCTCCCGGATGCTCCCTGCCGTCTCCACTGTCAAGCTTCCGGCCAAAATGCCATGGGCCTTGTTCCCTCTGGTATACAGTGGCAGCCACACCACAAATGCGATTGGTGTGGTCTCGCAAGACTACAAGCCCCGCCGAGTACAACAACGGTGTGCGCTAGCACCTTCTCTCAAGAGGTATGCAAACCTCACTAGCAACTAAGCCTAAGCCTAGATCAAGCGCATATGCATATGGAGAGCTCCAATGTGGTGTATGAACACCCTAGCACCTTCCCTCAGCTCTTCCAAGTCCCAAATGGCCGGTTGGGGTCATATAATTAGCACCCCACTTGAAATTAGCCGTTGGAGGACTACTGCAGCTTTTTGTGCAGGCACCGGACTGTTCGGTGCACCCACCGGACATGTCCGTTGCATTCTACATCAGTTAGCCATTAGACTGACAATCCGACCATTGGAGTTACTGTGCCTGTCCGGTGCTCTGTCCGGTGCCCTCTGGGCGACTCCAACTCGCTGCAACCCTCTCTGCTCGAATAGGACGGAGCCCCTGTTCGGTGCATCGGACATGTCTGGTGGCTCCTTGTCCGGTGTACACCGCCCTGTCCGGTGCCACCCTGGTTGCAAGCTGCCCTCTTGCTGACACTGTTGCTGCCCGGTGCTCCACACTGGACCTGTTCGGTGCTCTCTGAGTAGCACGATCTTGATCCAATTCTTCGTGTGTCGTCTTCCGAGCTTCTCTCCTAACTTTACTTCTAAGTTGATCACACATCCTCTATTGTCTTCTTTTGAGTGTTGATCAATTCTTCATGTTCCATTCTCTGTCCAAGTCCACATGTGCATCTTTTTGAAGCTACTGCAGTGGTGGCTTGATTGCATATCGTCCAACTCAGGTGAGCCACAAGACTAGGCCACAGACACAACTATTGTGTATGGACCATGGGCCTTAGTGGTAGCAAAGGACTAGAAGATGAGAATCTTCCTTCTTGCTTTTCTTCTTTTTCATATATACCATATATATATTTTTATCTCAGCTTTCTCTTTTTTTATATCCTTCTTCTTTTTCTTTTTTTTAGCTCTCTTTTTTTTAGCATGGTAGAGCTGACATCATCTTTTTTTTGCCTGGGTAGCCTTTGGTATGAATGGAACGTGTAGCGAGGCTCTCACCATCCTCCCCCACACTTGGACTTTTGTGTAAAAGTCAAGTGTGTAAGGTCGGAATCTCCTCTTGAGTGCCTTCCATCACCAAAGAGCATCAAGGTATATGTTGATGTAGCTCCCATGTTCTCTAACATCACATGTCCCTTGTTCTCCTTAATCTTAACCTGAAATGGTTAGCGACCAAGAATACCCAAAGGTGCATACTAACTTGATAGCATATTCTTGCTTTTATTGAAGAGGAAGTTGGTTATTATATTTTTCATGATAATCCGAGGTATCTCCCGACAGTGCTTAGTTTATGGTCATAAGCTCGACCATGGGAACTTCATCTTGCAGCTATCAATGGTGCTATAGTTTCCCAGCTTCACCACCAAGCATTGGGCATTTACGTTCAAGCTGCAAGGTTAGCGCCACAATGCATCTATGGGACTTTCAATATTTATGATAAATGAAAGCATCCACAACATCCTCCTAAAAAGTTTGTAAACAAGAATTAGGAGGAGGTTGTGGTGCTCGTAAGAGCACATGGTCAAAAGTGACACGAACTCTGGAGATTCCAAAAGTGAGCATGAATCTTGACGGATTTTGAAAAAGAAGCTTTCATGCTCGTCTGTGGAATCCTTCTCCTTAGTCTCTAGAGTCGGAGCTACAGGAATGTCCATGGCATGGAATTTTTCATTCTCAAGAGATATATCAGGTAGGATCAAAGTTGAATCTCGACCATTATCGAGAACAATGTTTTGATGGCCAAAGGGACATGGTTTGGGTTCGAGTGAGGGTGATGATGGATGTTCCATTTCACAAGAATGTGAAGAAAGCTTAGGTGAAACGAATGGGGATACGAACTTCACCTCCTTGAATGGGTCATGGTGCTTCGCCTTTGAGTTCTCGGGGCAGGAGGCGAAAGCAGTTTCTTTATTAAGGCTCCCATTGGTAGGTTTTTCTTGAAAAATTGTTTCAAAGGGGTAGCCTATAAGAAGATCAAATTCAAGGATGGCAAAGATGTGAAAAATCTAAGTGAACCTCGATTTTGTCTATTATGATTGGCACAGCCTTGGCAATCCCACAACACTCGAAGATGAGTCCCGAGGGACTTTTGAAGAGTTTGTTGGTCGAGACTAGCGGCAGGTGGCTCATAAGAGTTTCCGCAAGGAATTCTGACATGGTATTAGTCTCAACAGTGGGAATGTGTAGGGCTTCTATGATAGCTCCCCTTAATGAACAAGGCATGGTCGTGGAAGGTGAAAGAATCCAAATTGCTTCGGAAGAATGTTTCTCTTTCATTAACCATTCCTTTGATGGTTCTACCTTTGGGGAAGCTTCCTTAGAAGGAAGTATTGTGTGCTTTTCATGCCCAGAGTGATTCGAGGTATTGCCATAATCCTCGAATTCGATAGGGAACTCCGAAGGATGAATTACTCTTTCCTTCGGTGTTCGTGGTTCGGGTGAGGACTCATGAGTCGAATCTAAGGAATGTACGGGTTTGGATTCGGCTAATGAGGGCTCTTCAAAGCTTGACATGACTTTCTCCTAGAGGGGTTTGGTTTCTATGACAGAGGTAGTGTGTTTGTCTAGGAAGTTTTCAAGGAATTTCACTTGTTCCGTCATAGGTTTGTGTGTAAAATGACCTTCAGCAGTCACGTTTTGGCATAGGTTAGCCTCTATGTCAAGATTCGACCAAAATAGACGCAGTAACATGCTATTGGGTAAAGACAAGTCTGGACCGGAGTGTATTAAAACTGAAAACCTAGCCCAGGCTGCACCTACTCATACTGCTCAAAGTCGAGGATCGCCCTTGGTAGAGAGACGATACGAGACATAGGGAAGAATGTAAGATAAAACTTGTCTTCAAGTTCATCCCAGTCCCCATTCGTACTTTCTATAGCTTGATGTACCATTGCTTCACCTTCCCTGTGAGAGAGAAGGGAAACAGTTTCCACTTTAGAGTTCCCTGTGTCATGCCAGAGATGCTCAGGCATGAACACACTTCCTCGAACTCATGCAGGTCATGAAATGGGTTTTCGCTATCAAGCCTAGAGAAGGGTCGTGCTCGAACCATGGCTATCAAGCCAGGGTGGAGTTCACAGCCAGCTGAACTCGCCCTTTGAAGCGAACAGGTTTTCGGTAAGAGTTGGCTTCATGGTGAATATATAATTTATTCTTTTTATGAAAAGAAAAGCTACAAGATAAGAGGATGAACTAGGTTCAAAGAAAATACAGCAACCGTTCCCCGACAACGGCGCCAGAAATGCTTGTTGGTGTTTCTTAACGCAAACAGAAAGAATTCGCAAGCGCACGGAATTACCGTTGTAGCACTTCACCCGGAAGTATTCAGGGTATCGTATTTTCCATAGGAAACGAGGATACTCTTCTAGCTAGTTCCTCCAAGGACAACACAAGGATAGAGTTGGCGAGGGTAGAGATGGATTCCTATGGTTTTAGGGTCTAAGGATAGATAAACTCTACTTCTACCTGCTTACTTCGGGCACCGGAGCGCACCTGGTCTGCCAGGCGATGTCGGCCTTCGGCTCTACGCTGAACCCGGATGTGGGGGATTACGAGGGACGGATAGGGCTGTCACCACCTGCCGCCTACCCCTCAACCGTGGGGAACGAGGCAAACGAAGGTAGCCTCTAGCCTAGACACCATGTCTACGCTATCGACTACTACTCTAGCGTCGTACAAGGTTATCCGTCTCTATCAGGAGCCCTCTACTAGAGTATCCGCTACGAGAATGGATGATGAACCCACAAGCAAATAAGAATAAAGCTTAGCTAATCAAAAGACTTAATTCCATAACAATCACGAACACTCACTTAGCAGAGGAATCCATTGAGGTACAGGTGTTCGTCAAGGTACAAGCCGGGGAAGACTACTGATAGGTCTGCCACTTCCCCGAACTCTCCCTCACATCTCTCCCCATCAACTCTAGCTAGCTATCTAGGGCCTAAGCCCTTGGAGTGAAGATCTTATTCTCAAGTGAGGCGTTGCTCTTCCTTGGTGTGTTGTTCTTTGGGGGGGCTCTCCTCTTTCTTTTATGGCAGGTTGGAGGCGGTTTAGGGAGGGATATTCCCCGGATACCCACCGCACCGCCCTCCACTGCATTGAATGCACCGACCAGAAGAAGATGGGCCTGAGGCGTGCCAGAAAGGGTGTGGGCGTACCTGGGGTGCAGCCGCACCGCCACTGGGCCCAAATAAGCCCATCCTCATTGATTTACTCCTTTTGAACTTCTTGAGTGGGCCTATGGTGGTTTGGCGCTGATTAGAGATGTTTGGATATGGGTTTTGGCCTTTTTTCTCCACATGTTCAGGCCCTGATTTGCCTGGTAAGTGGGCCTTCCCCCCTTGGGCCCATGTCGGGTGTTTGTTTTGCTATATTCTTTGTGTACTTTTGGCAAGTTTCTTGTGTTATCCTAACATGTCCTCCTGCAAATGGTAAATCACCAAAACTCGTGGAATTCGTTAGTTATAAGCCCTAATTCTAAGTTGGGTTTTCTTTTTAGCAGATTTTATGTGAGTTGGCGGTTCAAAATAGGAGTTAAGGACCATCAACACTCCCCCAATGGCTAAGACCAAAGTAAAAATGTTGTAATAACATTGGTTCAGTAATAGCAATATCGAGGCCGGATGATGCTAGATCCATGACATGGGCCCATGCTGCACCTAGAGGCTCCTTCCCCTTTTGCTTGAAGATGAACGACATGAGAGATAGGGAACAAGGCTAGGCAGAATCTGGGTTGAAGCTTTCCCCACTCTCCTTCTACACTCTCTTTGTGTTGAGCATACCAGCGTTTAGCTATTCTCATCAAACAAAACAGAAATAGCTTCCACTTTAAGGTATCTCCATGCCTTGAATGTGGAGGCATGAACATAATTGCTTGAAATCGCGCAGATGTGTATAGGGGTTTTCATCTTCGTCCCTACAAAAGGGTTTTTCCTGAACCATCATTATGAGACTAGGGCGAAGCTCATAATGAATAGCCAGAATGACTTTGGATGATTTTGGTGGCTCCAAACTAGCGCCCTTTGGAGGACAGCCATCATTCCTCGGCAACAGCACTAGAAAGCTTGTTGACACCTAAAGTGGCAAACAGATAAACCGCAAGCGTACGGTTGTCAATGTAGCCTTCACCGGGAGTATTCCTGGTATCGTGATTTCCACAGGGAATGTGAAGTGAATTAACAAAGGATCAAGTGCGTCCTATGATGCTATAAGGGGTTTATGATATTTGGGTAGAGAGGATCTTTATAGCGATGATATCTGATAGGGTAAAATAGGTATAATGGTGTATACACACCCTATACACACCCTCACTCACAGAGGCGATAGTCGAGACAATAGGAGACAAAGTTCATACCCAAAGTGGCTATCTTTTTATGAAGGCCCTGCCTTTTAAGAACTTGCCTAAGAACACTTGGTGGAATACAAAGACTAGACAGGGCTGTCACCACCTGCTAGCTACCACAAACAATCTGTGCGACAAGCAGTCTACACAGGCAAGTCCACACTATATCTCACTACTCTAACTTTGGCCCACTAAGTTCCCTTAGCGAAGCTAGAGAGTAAAGCAGCGTACCAATGACAAAACAAGTATATAGCTATTATACTAGAATCAGATATCAAATACTACAGAAGAATCTAGGATGTATTACTTACAAGAAGAGCACATCCGCCGAGGTACACCTTGGAGAAGATTCCCGATAGACCTGGGGCTTTCTCCAGTAGACTTCCCTCACTCTCTCCCTATTTGCATTGCACTACAACTAGAGCCTGGAAGCTAAGTAGAGAGTAACTTCTCCTATGTAAGCATGATTTGAGAGTGAGGGGGTAGGAGGTTATATATAGTGCTCTATGTGGGCCCATGAATCCGCGTGATCAACTCTTTGAGCCATTGGATGAAGCCGCCATGATTTGGACGATGGAGATTAAGTGGAGCAGCATGGAGGCATGCTAGGTCGGTTGGTAAGGAGGTGGTTGTAATTGGGAGGTCAGCCGACCTAGGGGGTGGCCGACCCCCCTATGACAGGTGGGCCACCCCTTGCTTGTGGGACCTCCTAGATTGATTTTTTTTTGAGCAAACGAGGAGGGGAAACACTCCTACTGAATTCATTTTATAAAAGATATAAGTCTGTACAAAAGAGAAGAAAAACAAGCTAAACAAAACAAAAAGCTAAAAAACCAAAAGCCAGTCCTTAAGAAGAGATTTCTTTGAGGACTTGCACCTAACCAAAGAAAGAGACAACTGTTAGGAAAATGAACCCTTGGCCCATTTAATTTGGATTTTGGTGTTTGATGACCAACATGATCAAGTTGGACTGATGAATTTGCAAGTGTTTATTTTGTAGTTCAAAAAGATGCACATGTGGACTTGGACAGAGAATGGAACATGAAGAATTGATCAACACTCAAAAGAAGACAATAGAGGATGTGTGATCAACTTAGAAGTAAAGTTAGGAGAGAAGCTCGGAAGACGACACACGAAGAATTGGATCAAGATCGTGCTACTCAGAGAGCACCGAACAGGTCCAGTGTGGAGCACCGGGCAGCAACAGTGTCAGCAAGAGGGCAGCTTGCAACCAGGGTGGCACCGGACAGGGCGGTGTACACCGGACAAGGAGCCACCAGACATGTCCGATGCACCGAACAGGGGCTCCGTCCTATTCGAGCAGAGAGGGTTGCAGCGAGTTGGAGTCGCCCAGAGGGCACCGGACAGAGCACCGGACAGGCACAGTAACTCCAATGGTCGGATTGTCAGTCTAATGGCTAACTGATGTAGAATGCAACGGACATGTCCGGTGGGTGCACCGAACAGTCCGGTGCCTGCACAAAAAGCTGCAGTAGTCCTCCAACGGCTAATTTCAAGTGGGGTGCTAATTATATGACCCCAACCGGCCATTTGGGACTTGGAAGAGCTGAGGGAAGGTGCTAGGGTGTTCATACACCACATTGGAGCTCTCCATATGCATATGCGCTTGATCTAGGCTTAGGCTTAGTTGCTAGTGAGGTTTGCATACCTCTTGAGAGAAGGTGCTAGCGCACACCGTTGTTGTACTCGGCGGGGCTTGTAGTCTTGCGAGACCACACCAATCGCATTTGTGGTGTGGCTGCCACTGTATACCAGAGGGAACAAGGCCCATGGCATTTTGGCCGGAAGCTTGACAGTGGAGACGGCAGGGAGCATCCGGGAGAGGCTTACCGGAAGGCACATCGGAGATCCACTTGCGTGTGGGGAAGGCCCGAGGCTATCCGTGGAGTTACCCAACCAGGAGCTTGGCCCTTGCGAGGGCTTCCTTGTAAGGGTCTCCAACGAGGACTAGGGGAAAGCTTGCGCGCTTCTCGATACCTCGGTAAAAATACCGAAGTCATCGACGGGAATTTTCATCTCTACCTTACTCTTTAGCTTCCACATTTATATTGTAACCTTGGTTGTTTGCTTTACTTTCCTAGCTTAGTTGTAGGCTAGTTGATAGAATTGGAACCCAGGTTGCATAACTCCTTTTGCTGTAGAGATAGCAACACACTAGCAAAACCATAGTTGCACTTTAGATAGTTTATTTTGTTGCATAGGTTTTGCTAAGGTTAAAAAAAGAGGCCATAGTTAGAGAAATAGTTTTTAAGTTGCCTAATTCACCCCCTCTTAGGTGTCATGGTCCTTTAATCGGTATCAGAGTTGGTCGGCTCATTTTTGGACCTTTGGCTTCACCGCCGTTGAGCCGACGCCATTTAGAGAGGGAAGGATGGATACCTCTAGGCCTCCGCACTTTGATGGCACTAATTTCCCCTACTATAGTGCTAAAAATGGCTTGCTACCTTGAAGCGGTAGACCTTGGTGTTTGGAGAGTCACCCACGATGGGATGAAACCCCCTAAGAATCTCGAGAAACCAACTGCGTGTGATGAAAAAGAAATTCACCTTAATGCAAGAGCTAAAAATTGCTTGTTTGAATCTTTAAGCATGAAAAATTTTAACCAAGTGTTGACATTAAAAGTGCAAATGAAATTTGGTTAAAATTGCATGAGCTCCATGACGGCACAAGTAATGTCCGTGAGCAAAAACATTGCCTAGCTAAACAAAGTTATGATTCCTTTAAAATGAATGATAATGAGCTTGTTCGTGATATGTATTATCACTGGAATCTAATTATCAGTGAGCTCAATTCTATAGGATTGTCAAAGCTAGGTGATGCGGACATTGTGAGGAAGATCATCTCGGTGCTACCACATAGAAAATATGCAAGCATCATCACCATCCTCCACAACATAAAGGACCTGAGCAACATGACCCCGGCCATTGTCATTGGCAAGCTAGTGGCATATGAAATGTCACGCAAGATGGGTCAAGAAGAAGCCACTTCATCAAGCAAAGGAACCGCTCTCACATGTGATGAGCGCAATAAGATGAAGGGCAAGCAAGTTGAGTCAAGCTCAAGCTCAAGCTCCTCAAGTGAAGAAGAAGAAGATGATGAATCTAGTGATGATGATCGAGCCTCCACCTCCTCCTCGGACATGGATAAAGATACAATTAAGGTAATCAAGAAGGTGGTGAAGAATATTCACAAGTTGAATGTCAAGGGTGTGCCCATCCAAATTGAAGATTGCCTCTTCACCAATCAAAGAAGAGAGCAAAGAAGGAAAGGATGCTATGGATGTGGCAAGAAGGGGCACTTTGTGGAAGATTGTCCAAACAAGCCCACACCCAAGGCAAAGAAGAAGGCAAGAAAAGCAAAAGGCCAAGCTCTCACAACAATCAAGACTTGGGATGATTCATCAAGTGAAGATGAAGCCCAACACAAGAGGCGTGGCCACAAGCACTCATCATCACGCTCTTCACACATGTGCCTTATGGCATGAGGCAATGAAAGTTCTAGCTCAAGTGATAGTGATAGTGATGATGAGCTACTTCTTATGATAAAATTGTGCAAGAAAATCTTGAATATGCCAAGCTTTTCACTAGTCAACAGAAGAAAATAAAGACTTAAAAGCAAAGGTTTCCATTCTAGTGAGCAAACTTTTATAAGCTCCTTGTGAGCTAGCTAACTCTGCTTTTAATTTTTCATTTTTCTTCACAAGTTGCTCATCATTAATTGTGCTTTCATTTGTGCTTGCACAAGCTTCAAGTTGCTCAATTTTAGTAGATAGCTCCACATTAAGATTGGCAAAAGTTTCATATTGTTCAAGCAACACATTATAAGCTTGTTGTGAGCTATCTACCTTTGCTTTTAAGTCTTTATTTTCTTCTGTTGACTAGTGAAAAGCTTGGCATATTCAAGATTTTCTTGCACAATTTTATCATAAGAAGTAGCTCATCATCACTATCACTATCACTTGAGCTAGAACTTTCATTGCCTCATGCCATAAGGCACATGTGTGAAGAGCGTGATGATGAGTGCTTGTGGCCACGCCTCTTGTGTTGGGCTTCATCTTCACTTGATGAATCATCCCAAGTCTTGATTGTTGTGAGAGCTTGGCCTTTTGCTTTTCTTGCCTTCTTCTTTGCCTTGGGTGTGGGCTTGTTTGGACAATCTTCCACAAAGTGCCCCTTCTTGCCACATCCATAGCATCCTTTCCTTCTTTGCTCTCTTCTTTGATTGGTGAAGAGGCAATCTTCAATTTGGATGGGCACACCCTTGACATTCAACTTGTGAATATTCTTCACCACCTTCTTGATTACCTTAATTGTATCTTTATCCATGTCCGAGGAGGAGGTGGAGGCTCGATCATCATCACTAGATTCATCATCTTCTTCTTCTTCACTTGAGGAGCTTGAGCTTGAGCTTGACTCAACTTGCTTGCCCTTCATCTTATTGCGCTCATCACATGTGAGAGCGGTTCCTTTGCTTGATGAAGTGGCTTCTTCTTGACCCATCTTGCGTGACATTTCATATGCCACTAGCTTGCCAATGACAATGGCCGGGGTCATGTTGCTCAGGTCCTTTATGTTGTGGAGGATGGTGATGATGCTTGCATATTTTCTATGTGGTAGCACCGAGATGATCTTCCTCACAATGTCCGCATCACCTAGCTTTGACAATCCTATAGAATTGAGCTCACTGATAATTAGATTCCAGTGATAATACATATCACGAACAAGCTCATTATCATTCATTTTAAAGGAATCATAACTTTGTTTAGCTAGGCAATGTTTTTGCTCACGGACATTACTTGTGCCGTCATGGAGCTCATGCAATTTTAACCAAATTTCATTTGCACTTTTAATGTCAACACTTGGTTAAAATTTTTCATGCTTAAAGATTCAAACAAGCAATTTTTAGCTCTTGCATTAAGGTGGTGAATTTCTTTTTCATCACACGCAGTTGGTTTCTCGAGATTCTTAGGGGGTTTCATCCCATCGTGGGTGACTCTCCAAACACCAAGGTCTACCGCTTCAAGGTAGCAAGCCATTTTTAGCACTATAGTAGGGGAAATTAGTGCCATCAAAGTGCGGAGGCCTAGAGGTATCCATCCTTCCCTCTCTAAATGGCGTCGGCTCAACGGCGGTGAAGCCAAAGGTCCAAAAATGAGCCGACCAACTCTGATACCGATTAAAGGACCATGACACCTAAGAGGGGGTGAATTAGGCAACTTAAAAACTATTTCTCTAACTATGGCCTCTTTTTTTAACCTTAGCAAAACCTATGCAACAAAATAAACTATCTAAAGTGCAACTATGGTTTTGCTAGTGTGTTGCTATCTCTACAGCAAAAGGAGTTATGCAACCTGGGTTCCAATTCTATCAACTAGCCTACAACTAAGCTAGGAAAGTAAAGCAAACAACCAAGGTTACAATATAAATGTGGAAGCTAAAGAGTAAGGTAGAGATGAAAATTCCCGTCGATGACTTCGGTATTTTTACCGAGGTATCGAGAAGCGCGCAAGCTTTCCCCTAGTCCTCGTTGGAGACCCTTACAAGGAAGCCCTCGCAAGGGCCAAGCTCCTGGTTGGGTAACTCCACGGATAGCCTCGGGCCTTCCCCACACGCAAGTGGATCTCCGATGTGCCTTCCGGTAAGCCTCTCCCGGATGCTCCCTGCCGTCTCCACTGTCAAGCTTCCGGCCAAAATGCCATGGGCCTTGTTCCCTCTGGTATACAGTGGCAGCCACACCACAAATGCGATTGGTGTGGTCTCGCAAGACTACAAGCCCCGCCGAGTACAACAACGGTGTGCGCTAGCACCTTCTCTCAAGAGGTATGCAAACCTCACTAGCAACTAAGCCTAAGCCTAGATCAAGCGCATATGCATATGGAGAGCTCCAATGTGGTGTATGAACACCCTAGCACCTTCCCTCAGCTCTTCCAAGTCCCAAATGGCCGGTTGGGGTCATATAATTAGCACCCCACTTGAAATTAGCCGTTGGAGGACTACTGCAGCTTTTTGTGCAGGCACCGGACTGTTCGGTGCACCCACCGGACATGTCCGTTGCATTCTACATCAGTTAGCCATTAGACTGACAATCCGACCATTGGAGTTACTGTGCCTGTCCGGTGCTCTGTCCGGTGCCCTCTGGGCGACTCCAACTCGCTGCAACCCTCTCTGCTCGAATAGGACGGAGCCCCTGTTCGGTGCATCGGACATGTCTGGTGGCTCCTTGTCCGGTGTACACCGCCCTGTCCGGTGCCACCCTGGTTGCAAGCTGCCCTCTTGCTGACACTGTTGCTGCCCGGTGCTCCACACTGGACCTGTTCGGTGCTCTCTGAGTAGCACGATCTTGATCCAATTCTTCGTGTGTCGTCTTCCGAGCTTCTCTCCTAACTTTACTTCTAAGTTGATCACACATCCTCTATTGTCTTCTTTTGAGTGTTGATCAATTCTTCATGTTCCATTCTCTGTCCAAGTCCACATGTGCATCTTTTTGAACTACAAAATAAACACTTGCAAATTCATCAGTCCAACTTGATCATGTTGGTCATCAAACACCAAAATCCAAATTAAATGGGCCAAGGGTTCATTTTCCTAACAGTTGTCTCTTTCTTTGGTTAGGTGCAAGTCCTCAAAGAAATCTCTTCTTAAGGACTGGCTTTTGGTTTTTTAGCTTTTTGTTTTGTTTAGCTTGTTTTTCTTCTCTTTTGTACAGACTTATATCTTTTATAAAATGAATTCAGTAGGAGTGTTTCCCCTCCTCGTTTGCTCAAAAAAAAATCAATCTAGGAGGTCCCACAAGCAAGGGGTGGCCCACCTGTCATAGGGGGGTCGGCCACCCCCTAGGTCGGCTGACCTCCCAATTACAACCACCTCCTTACCAACCGACCTAGCATGCCTCCATGCTGCTCCACTTAATCTCCATCGTCCAAATCATGGCGGCTTCATCCAATGGCTCAAAGAGTTGATCACGCGGATTCATGGGCCCACATAGAGCACTATATATAACCTCCTACCCCCTCACTCTCAAATCATGCTTACATAGGAGAAGTTACTCTCTACTTAGCTTCCAGGCTCTAGTTGTAGTGCAATGCAAATAGGGAGAGAGTGAGGGAAGTCTACTGGAGAAAGCCCCAGGTCTATCGGGAATCTTCTCCAAGGTGTACCTCGGCGGATGTGCTCTTCTTGTAAGTAATACATCCTAGATTCTTCTGTAGTATTTGATATCTGATTCTAGTATAATAGCTATATACTTGTTTTGTCATTGGTACGCTGCTTTACTCTCTAGCTTCGCTAAGGGAACTTAGTGGGCCAAAGTTAGAGTAGTGAGATATAGTGTGGACTTGCCTGTGTAGACTGCTTGTCGCACAGATTGTTTGTGGTAGCTAGCAGGTGGTGACAGCCCTGTCTAGTCTTTGTATTCCACCAAGTGTTCTTAGGCAAGTTCTTAAAAGGCAGGGCCTTCATAAAAAGATAGCCACTTTGGGTATGAACTTTGTCTCCTATTGTCTCGACTATCGCCTCTGTGAGTGAGGGTGTGTATAGGGTGTGTATACACCATTATACCTATTTTACCCTATCAGATATCATCGCTATAAAGATCCTCTCTACCCAAATATCATAAACCCCTTATAGCATCATAGGACGCACTTGATCCTTTGTTAATTCACTTCACATTCCCTGTGGAAATCACGATACCAGGAATACTCCCGGTGAAGGCTACATTGACAACCGTACGCTTGCGGTTTATCTGTTTGCCACTTTAGGTGTCAACAAGCTTTCTAGTGCTGTTGCCGAGGAATGATGGCTGTCCTCCAAAGGGCGCTAGTTTGGAGCCACCAAAATCATCCAAAGTCATTCTGGCTATTCATTATGAGCTTCGCCCTAGTCTCATAATGATGGTTCAGGAAAAACCCTTTTGTAGGGACGAAGATGAAAACCCCTATACACATCTGCGCGATTTCAAGCAATTATGTTCATGCCTCCACATTCAAGGCATGGAGATACCTTAAAGTGGAAGCTATTTCTGTTTTGTTTGATGAGAATAGCTAAACGCTGGTATGCTCAACACAAAGAGAGTGTAGAAGGAGAGTGGGGAAAGCTTCAACCCAGATTCTGCCTAGCCTTGTTCCCTATCTCTCATGTCGTTCATCTTCAAGCAAAAGGGGAAGGAGCCTCTAGGTGCAGCATGGGCCCATGTCATGGATCTAGCATCATCCGGCCTCGATATTGCTATTACTGAACCAATGTTATTACAACATTTTTACTTTGGTCTTAGCCATTGGGGGAGTGTTGGTGGTCCTTAACTCCTATTTTGAACCGCCAACTCACATAAAATCTGCTAAAAAGAAAACCCAACTTAGAATTAGGGCTTATAACTAACGAATTCCACGAGTTTTGGTGATTTACCATTTGCAGGAGGACATGTTAGGATAACACAAGAAACTTGCCAAAAGTACACAAAGAATATAGCAAAACAAACACCCGACATGGGCCCATGCTGCACCTAGAGGCTCCTTCCCCTTTTGCTTGAAGATGAACGACATGAGAGATAGGGAACAAGGCTAGGCAGAATCTGGGTTGAAGCTTTCCCCACTCTCCTTCTACACTCTCTTTGTGTTGAGCATACCAGCGTTTAGCTATTCTCATCAAACAAAACAGAAATAGCTTCCACTTTAAGGTATCTCCATGCCTTGAATGTGGAGGCATGAACATAATTGCTTGAAATCGCGCAGATGTGTATAGGGGTTTTCATCTTCGTCCCTACAAAAGGGTTTTTCCTGAACCATCATTATGAGACTAGGGCGAAGCTCATAATGAATAGCCAGAATGACTTTGGATGATTTTGGTGGCTCCAAACTAGCGCCCTTTGGAGGACAGCCATCATTCCTCGGCAACAGCACTAGAAAGCTTGTTGACACCTAAAGTGGCAAACAGATAAACCGCAAGCGTACGGTTGTCAATGTAGCCTTCACCGGGAGTATTCCTGGTATCGTGATTTCCACAGGGAATGTGAAGTGAATTAACAAAGGATCAAGTGCGTCCTATGATGCTATAAGGGGTTTATGATATTTGGGTAGAGAGGATCTTTATAGCGATGATATCTGATAGGGTAAAATAGGTATAATGGTGTATACACACCCTATACACACCCTCACTCACAGAGGCGATAGTCGAGACAATAGGAGACAAAGTTCATACCCAAAGTGGCTATCTTTTTATGAAGGCCCTGCCTTTTAAGAACTTGCCTAAGAACACTTGGTGGAATACAAAGACTAGACAGGGCTGTCACCACCTGCTAGCTACCACAAACAATCTGTGCGACAAGCAGTCTACACAGGCAAGTCCACACTATATCTCACTACTCTAACTTTGGCCCACTAAGTTCCCTTAGCGAAGCTAGAGAGTAAAGCAGCGTACCAATGACAAAACAAGTATATAGCTATTATACTAGAATCAGATATCAAATACTACAGAAGAATCTAGGATGTATTACTTACAAGAAGAGCACATCCGCCGAGGTACACCTTGGAGAAGATTCCCGATAGACCTGGGGCTTTCTCCAGTAGACTTCCCTCACTCTCTCCCTATTTGCATTGCACTACAACTAGAGCCTGGAAGCTAAGTAGAGAGTAACTTCTCCTATGTAAGCATGATTTGAGAGTGAGGGGGTAGGAGGTTATATATAGTGCTCTATGTGGGCCCATGAATCCGCGTGATCAACTCTTTGAGCCATTGGATGAAGCCGCCATGATTTGGACGATGGAGATTAAGTGGAGCAGCATGGAGGCATGCTAGGTCGGTTGGTAAGGAGGTGGTTGTAATTGGGAGGTCAGCCGACCTAGGGGGTGGCCGACCCCCCTATGACAGGTGGGCCACCCCTTGCTTGTGGGACCTCCTAGATTGATTTTTTTTTGAGCAAACGAGGAGGGGAAACACTCCTACTGAATTCATTTTATAAAAGATATAAGTCTGTACAAAAGAGAAGAAAAACAAGCTAAACAAAACAAAAAGCTAAAAAACCAAAAGCCAGTCCTTAAGAAGAGATTTCTTTGAGGACTTGCACCTAACCAAAGAAAGAGACAACTGTTAGGAAAATGAACCCTTGGCCCATTTAATTTGGATTTTGGTGTTTGATGACCAACATGATCAAGTTGGACTGATGAATTTGCAAGTGTTTATTTTGTAGTTCAAAAAGATGCACATGTGGACTTGGACAGAGAATGGAACATGAAGAATTGATCAACACTCAAAAGAAGACAATAGAGGATGTGTGATCAACTTAGAAGTAAAGTTAGGAGAGAAGCTCGGAAGACGACACACGAAGAATTGGATCAAGATCGTGCTACTCAGAGAGCACCGAACAGGTCCAGTGTGGAGCACCGGGCAGCAACAGTGTCAGCAAGAGGGCAGCTTGCAACCAGGGTGGCACCGGACAGGGCGGTGTACACCGGACAAGGAGCCACCAGACATGTCCGATGCACCGAACAGGGGCTCCGTCCTATTCGAGCAGAGAGGGTTGCAGCGAGTTGGAGTCGCCCAGAGGGCACCGGACAGAGCACCGGACAGGCACAGTAACTCCAATGGTCGGATTGTCAGTCTAATGGCTAACTGATGTAGAATGCAACGGACATGTCCGGTGGGTGCACCGAACAGTCCGGTGCCTGCACAAAAAGCTGCAGTAGTCCTCCAACGGCTAATTTCAAGTGGGGTGCTAATTATATGACCCCAACCGGCCATTTGGGACTTGGAAGAGCTGAGGGAAGGTGCTAGGGTGTTCATACACCACATTGGAGCTCTCCATATGCATATGCGCTTGATCTAGGCTTAGGCTTAGTTGCTAGTGAGGTTTGCATACCTCTTGAGAGAAGGTGCTAGCGCACACCGTTGTTGTACTCGGCGGGGCTTGTAGTCTTGCGAGACCACACCAATCGCATTTGTGGTGTGGCTGCCACTGTATACCAGAGGGAACAAGGCCCATGGCATTTTGGCCGGAAGCTTGACAGTGGAGACGGCAGGGAGCATCCGGGAGAGGCTTACCGGAAGGCACATCGGAGATCCACTTGCGTGTGGGGAAGGCCCGAGGCTATCCGTGGAGTTACCCAACCAGGAGCTTGGCCCTTGCGAGGGCTTCCTTGTAAGGGTCTCCAACGAGGACTAGGGGAAAGCTTGCGCGCTTCTCGATACCTCGGTAAAAATACCGAAGTCATCGACGGGAATTTTCATCTCTACCTTACTCTTTAGCTTCCACATTTATATTGTAACCTTGGTTGTTTGCTTTACTTTCCTAGCTTAGTTGTAGGCTAGTTGATAGAATTGGAACCCAGGTTGCATAACTCCTTTTGCTGTAGAGATAGCAACACACTAGCAAAACCATAGTTGCACTTTAGATAGTTTATTTTGTTGCATAGGTTTTGCTAAGGTTAAAAAAAGAGGCCATAGTTAGAGAAATAGTTTTTAAGTTGCCTAATTCACCCCCTCTTAGGTGTCATGGTCCTTTAATCGGTATCAGAGTTGGTCGGCTCATTTTTGGACCTTTGGCTTCACCGCCGTTGAGCCGACGCCATTTAGAGAGGGAAGGATGGATACCTCTAGGCCTCCGCACTTTGATGGCACTAATTTCCCCTACTATAGTGCTAAAAATGGCTTGCTACCTTGAAGCGGTAGACCTTGGTGTTTGGAGAGTCACCCACGATGGGATGAAACCCCCTAAGAATCTCGAGAAACCAACTGCGTGTGATGAAAAAGAAATTCACCTTAATGCAAGAGCTAAAAATTGCTTGTTTGAATCTTTAAGCATGAAAAATTTTAACCAAGTGTTGACATTAAAAGTGCAAATGAAATTTGGTTAAAATTGCATGAGCTCCATGACGGCACAAGTAATGTCCGTGAGCAAAAACATTGCCTAGCTAAACAAAGTTATGATTCCTTTAAAATGAATGATAATGAGCTTGTTCGTGATATGTATTATCACTGGAATCTAATTATCAGTGAGCTCAATTCTATAGGATTGTCAAAGCTAGGTGATGCGGACATTGTGAGGAAGATCATCTCGGTGCTACCACATAGAAAATATGCAAGCATCATCACCATCCTCCACAACATAAAGGACCTGAGCAACATGACCCCGGCCATTGTCATTGGCAAGCTAGTGGCATATGAAATGTCACGCAAGATGGGTCAAGAAGAAGCCACTTCATCAAGCAAAGGAACCGCTCTCACATGTGATGAGCGCAATAAGATGAAGGGCAAGCAAGTTGAGTCAAGCTCAAGCTCAAGCTCCTCAAGTGAAGAAGAAGAAGATGATGAATCTAGTGATGATGATCGAGCCTCCACCTCCTCCTCGGACATGGATAAAGATACAATTAAGGTAATCAAGAAGGTGGTGAAGAATATTCACAAGTTGAATGTCAAGGGTGTGCCCATCCAAATTGAAGATTGCCTCTTCACCAATCAAAGAAGAGAGCAAAGAAGGAAAGGATGCTATGGATGTGGCAAGAAGGGGCACTTTGTGGAAGATTGTCCAAACAAGCCCACACCCAAGGCAAAGAAGAAGGCAAGAAAAGCAAAAGGCCAAGCTCTCACAACAATCAAGACTTGGGATGATTCATCAAGTGAAGATGAAGCCCAACACAAGAGGCGTGGCCACAAGCACTCATCATCACGCTCTTCACACATGTGCCTTATGGCATGAGGCAATGAAAGTTCTAGCTCAAGTGATAGTGATAGTGATGATGAGCTACTTCTTATGATAAAATTGTGCAAGAAAATCTTGAATATGCCAAGCTTTTCACTAGTCAACAGAAGAAAATAAAGACTTAAAAGCAAAGGTAGATAGCTCACAACAAGCTTATAATGTGTTGCTTGAACAATATGAAACTTTTGCCAATCTTAATGTGGAGCTATCTACTAAAATTGAGCAACTTGAAGCTTGTGCAAGCACAAATGAAAGCACAATTAATGATGAGCAACTTGTGAAGAAAAATGAAAAATTAAAAGCAGAGTTAGCTAGCTCACAAGGAGCTTATAAAAGTTTGCTCACTAGAATGGAAACCTTTGCAAACATTATGATGAGCTAACTAACAAAGTTGCTAACTTTGAAGCCATCAGTACAATCCCCACCGAGGCACCTAAAAAGAAAAGTTCAATCTTTGACATGCCTAAAAAGGATGCCCCTACTTCTTGCGATGATTTATTTAAATTGGACTTACCCCTTTGCAACCAAGTTTGTTTTAAGAATGTGATTGTAGAAACATGTACACAAGAGGTCGCAATAGAGAATGAGCAACTCAAGCAAGAAGTGGCTTGCCTCACCAAGGACTTGATTCAAGTGAAAGGCAAGACGGAGCAAGTCCAACCTCATCAAGATAACACCATCAAGGGAGTACAGAAGCTTGATGAGGGAGCAACCGTGGTTTGCTATGTGTGCCAAAAGGAAGGCCACAAGTCCTATGAGTGCAAGGTGAAGAATGGGGGAGAAAAGAAGAAAGAGAAAAACAAAAAGCAAACAAGCAAGCTCTCCAACACCTACACCAACAAGGTGGACAAGAAGCCCTCCACACCTTATCTTTTGAAGAAGAAGAAGAAAAATGACAAGGTGGTGGCCATCAAGGTGAACAAGCAAGCCAACACAAGTGGAGACAAACGCATTTGGGTGCCAAAGGAAATTATTTCCAACATGAAGAGCACCAAGAAGGTTTGGATCCCAAAGGGGAAATGAGAAGTCCAATGGACTTCGGGGAATTTGGAGACTTGGCAAAGTTTGGGTGCATTTCAATGGGTGCATCACATTGGATCATATCATTGCCAAGTGGGTTAGTGAAGATTATAGACCCAAATTCCCCTTCGCATGTTAGGTAACTAGATTTAAATTCTTGCAATTTCAATTAGCATCCAGTTCCTTTCATGCCTAGGTTTGCATTTGCATGTTTAATTTCTTGTGATGCATACACTAGGTAAATCATATGGTAGGGTTGCTCGGCTTCACTTTTGACCCTTGGAGCAAACCTACATGGCTTAAATTGTTTAGGAGTACAACACATAGCTTGTTTTTCAATTGGTTTATCTTATATGTGCCAAAGTTCCAAATTGTAGATGACTTACCCCAAATACCAACTTCAAGTGATGTTCACCTTCATGTGACATTATCTTTCAATTGGTATTTTGACCTTAAAAGTCAATGTGCATGTGTCCTAACAAGTACTCTACGCTTGTATGCACACTTTTAGGGGGAGGTTACTCTATAAGTTGGAAGCTTTGAGACTAACACTTGCTTCAAGTTTACCATGTGTGTAGTAGTCTCATTGCAAGGAAAATGGAGTCCCCAGAGATAAGCATCATGCTCTCAATTGCCTTCATTTGGTATCAATCCAATTGGATTTCTACATGTGGTATTCCTAAACCGATATCATTATGTTGATTTTCAATTCAGTATCTTTATATGCTTTCTCCATGCATTATATAGATTAAACTCCCTTGTGCATTAATTTGCCGGTTATGCATATGCTTTGCCATCCACCACATGTATGCATACACTTAGGGGGGGCTTACTCTATGTAATGTGAGAGGCAATTTTTGTGATCAATTCCAATCCCCATACAAAGGATCACAAAATTTGACCCTCCCTTGTGCTACTAATGTCTTCCTTTTTGGTGCTTGATGACAATGTGACCAAAGCAAGCAAATAATAATAGATACCAAATAAAAAACCTATCTACTTGGTAGGATACAATGCAAAAGGCAAGTTCATATCATGCTAAAAGATACCAAATGAAAGGATACTTTTATAACTTATCTTGCCCTTGCTAATGTCCCCTTGTGGTATTATGGACTTAAGCCTCCCCATAACTCCATAATCCACTTTTCCACCCTTTCTCGGACCATTCCGAATTAGGGTCCTCCCCTTTTGATCTTTTCAACTCCCATTACCAGAACCACTTGTGGTTTGACACAAATTGAATGTTTCCACTTGAATCTTGATACCATTTGAAATCTTTCCAAAAAAATTTTAATTTGCGGATTTTGGTATTAGTATGGAAATTTTGAATTTGTGGATTTTGGTATTAGTATGGGTTGGGCTTGCTTTTGGTCCTACAACTTCTCCCCCTTTGGAATCAAACACTGAAAAGGAAGACATTAGTAGCACAAGGGAGGGTCAAATTTTGTGATCCTTTGTATGGGGATTGGAATTGATCACAAAAATTGCCTCTCACATTACATAGAGTAAGCCCCCCCTAAGTGTATGCATACATGTGGTGGATGGCAAAGCATATGCATAACCGGCAAATTAATGCACAAGGGAGTTTAATCTATATAATGCATGGAGAAAGCATATAAAGATACTGAATTGAAAATCAACATAATGATATCGGTTTAGGAATACCACATGTAGAAATCCAATTGGATTGATACCAAATGAAGGCAATTGAGAGCATGATGCTTATCTCTGGGGACTCCATTTTCCTTGCAATGAGACTACTACACACATGGTAAACTTGAAGCAAGTGTTAGTCTCAAAGCTTCCAACTTATAGAGTAACCTCCCCCTAAAAGTGTGCATACAAGCGTAGAGTACTTGTTAGGACACATGCACATTGACTTTTAAGGTCAAAATACCAATTGAAAGATAATGTCACATGAAGGTGAACATCACTTGAAGTTGGTATTTGGGGTAAGTCATCTACAATTTGGAACTTTGGCACATATAAGATAAACCAATTGAAAAACAAGCTATGTGTTGTAGTCTCATTGCAAGGAAAATGGAGTCCCCAGAGATAAGCATCATGCTCTCAATTGCCTTCATTTGGTATCAATCCAATTGGATTTCTACATGTGGTATTCCTAAACCGATATCATTATGTTGATTTTCAATTCAGTATCTTTATATGCTTTCTCCATGCATTATATAGATTAAACTCCCTTGTGCATTAATTTGCCGGTTATGCATATGCTTTGCCATCCACCACATGTATGCATACACTTAGGGGGGGCTTACTCTATGTAATGTGAGAGGCAATTTTTGTGATCAATTCCAATCCCCATACAAAGGATCACAAAATTTGACCCTCCCTTGTGCTACTAATGTCTTCCTTTTCAGTGTTTGATTCCAAAGGGGGAGAAGTTGTAGGACCAAAAGCAAGCCCAACCCATACTAATACCAAAATCCACAAATTCAAAATTTCCATACTAATACCAAAATCCGCAAATTAAAATTTTTTTGGAAAGATTTCAAATGGTATCAAGATTCAAGTGGAAACATTCAATTTGTGTCAAACCACAAGTGGTTCTGGTAATGGGAGTTGAAAAGATCAAAAGGGGAGGACCCTAATTCGGAATGGTCCGAGAAAGGGTGGAAAAGTGGATTATGGAGTTATGGGGAGGCTTAAGTCCATAATACCACAAGGGGACATTAGCAAGGGCAAGATAAGTTATAAAAGTATCCTTTCATTTGGTATCTTTTAGCATGATATGAACTTGCCTTTTGCATTGTATCCTACCAAGTAGATAGGTTTTTTATTTGGTATCTATTATTATTTGCTTGCTTTGGTCACATTGTCATCAAGCACCAAAAAGGAAGACATTAGTAGCACAAGGGAGGGTCAAATTTTGTGATCCTTTGTATGGGGATTGGAATTGATCACAAAAATTGCCTCTCACATTACATAGAGTAAGCCCCCCCTAAGTGTATGCATACATGTGGTGGATGGCAAAGCATATGCATAACCGGCAAATTAATGCACAAGGGAGTTTAATCTATATAATGCATGGAGAAAGCATATAAAGATACTGAATTGAAAATCAACATAATGATATCGGTTTAGGAATACCACATGTAGAAATCCAATTGGATTGATACCAAATGAAGGCAATTGAGAGCATGATGCTTATCTCTGGGGACTCCATTTTCCTTGCAATGAGACTACTACACACATGGTAAACTTGAAGCAAGTGTTAGTCTCAAAGCTTCCAACTTATAGAGTAACCTCCCCCTAAAAGTGTGCATACAAGCGTAGAGTACTTGTTAGGACACATGCACATTGACTTTTAAGGTCAAAATACCAATTGAAAGATAATGTCACATGAAGGTGAACATCACTTGAAGTTGGTATTTGGGGTAAGTCATCTACAATTTGGAACTTTGGCACATATAAGATAAACCAATTGAAAAACAAGCTATGTGTTGTACTCCTAAACAATTTAAGCCATGTAGGTTTGCTCCAAGGGTCAAAAGTGAAGCCGAGCAACCCTACCATATGATTTACCTAGTGTATGCATCACAAGAAATTAAACATGCAAATGCAAACCTAGGCATGAAAGGAACTGGATGCTAATTGAAATTGCAAGAATTTAAATCTAGTTACCTAACATGCGAAGGGGAATTTGGGTCTATAATCTTCACTAACCCACTTGGCAATGATATGATCCAATGTGATGCACCCATTGAAATGCACCCAAACTTTGCCAAGTCTCCAAATTCCCCGAAGTCCATTGGACTTCTCATTTCCCCTTTGGGATCCAAACCTTCTTGGTGCTCTTCATGTTGGAAATAATTTCCTTTGGCACCCAAATGCGTTTGTCTCCACTTGTGTTGGCTTGCTTGTTCACCTTGATGGCCACCACCTTGTCATTTTTCTTCTTCTTCTTCAAAAGATAAGGTGTGGAGGGCTTCTTGTCCACCTTGTTGGTGTAGGTGTTGGAGAGCTTGCTTGTTTGCTTTTTGTTTTTCTCTTTCTTCTTTTCTCCCCCATTCTTCACCTTGCACTCATAGGACTTGTGGCCTTCCTTTTGGCACACATAGCAAACCACGGTTGCTCCCTCATCAAGCTTCTGTACTCCCTTGATGGTGTTATCTTGATGAGGTTGGACTTGCTCCGTCTTGCCTTTCACTTGAATCAAGTCCTTGGTGAGGCAAGCCACTTCTTGCTTGAGTTGCTCATTCTCTATTGCGACCTCTTGTGTACATGTTTCTACAATCACATTCTTAAAACAAACTTGGTTGCAAAGGGGTAAGTCCAATTTAAATAAATCATCGCAAGAAGTAGGGGCATCCTTTTTAGGCATGTCAAAGATTGAACTTTTCTTTTTAGGTGCCTCGGTGGGGATTGTACTGATGGCTTCAAAGTTAGCAACTTTGTTAGTTAGCTCATCATAATGTTTGCAAAGGTTTCCATTCTAGTGAGCAAACTTTTATAAGCTCCTTGTGAGCTAGCTAACTCTGCTTTTAATTTTTCATTTTTCTTCACAAGTTGCTCATCATTAATTGTGCTTTCATTTGTGCTTGCACAAGCTTCAAGTTGCTCAATTTTAGTAGATAGCTCCACATTAAGATTGGCAAAAGTTTCATATTGTTCAAGCAACACATTATAAGCTTGTTGTGAGCTATCTACCTTTGCTTTTAAGTCTTTATTTTCTTCTGTTGACTAGTGAAAAGCTTGGCATATTCAAGATTTTCTTGCACAATTTTATCATAAGAAGTAGCTCATCATCACTATCACTATCACTTGAGCTAGAACTTTCATTGCCTCATGCCATAAGGCACATGTGTGAAGAGCGTGATGATGAGTGCTTGTGGCCACGCCTCTTGTGTTGGGCTTCATCTTCACTTGATGAATCATCCCAAGTCTTGATTGTTGTGAGAGCTTGGCCTTTTGCTTTTCTTGCCTTCTTCTTTGCCTTGGGTGTGGGCTTGTTTGGACAATCTTCCACAAAGTGCCCCTTCTTGCCACATCCATAGCATCCTTTCCTTCTTTGCTCTCTTCTTTGATTGGTGAAGAGGCAATCTTCAATTTGGATGGGCACACCCTTGACATTCAACTTGTGAATATTCTTCACCACCTTCTTGATTACCTTAATTGTATCTTTATCCATGTCCGAGGAGGAGGTGGAGGCTCGATCATCATCACTAGATTCATCATCTTCTTCTTCTTCACTTGAGGAGCTTGAGCTTGAGCTTGACTCAACTTGCTTGCCCTTCATCTTATTGCGCTCATCACATGTGAGAGCGGTTCCTTTGCTTGATGAAGTGGCTTCTTCTTGACCCATCTTGCGTGACATTTCATATGCCACTAGCTTGCCAATGACAATGGCCGGGGTCATGTTGCTCAGGTCCTTTATGTTGTGGAGGATGGTGATGATGCTTGCATATTTTCTATGTGGTAGCACCGAGATGATCTTCCTCACAATGTCCGCATCACCTAGCTTTGACAATCCTATAGAATTGAGCTCACTGATAATTAGATTCCAGTGATAATACATATCACGAACAAGCTCATTATCATTCATTTTAAAGGAATCATAACTTTGTTTAGCTAGGCAATGTTTTTGCTCACGGACATTACTTGTGCCGTCATGGAGCTCATGCAATTTTAACCAAATTTCATTTGCACTTTTAATGTCAACACTTGGTTAAAATTTTTCATGCTTAAAGATTCAAACAAGCAATTTTTAGCTCTTGCATTAAGGTGAATTTCTTTTTCATCACACGCAGTTGGTTTCTCGAGATTCTTAGGGGGTTTCATCCCATCGTGGGTGACTCTCCAAACACCAAGGTCTACCGCTTCAAGGTAGCAAGCCATTTTTAGCACTATAGTAGGGGAAATTAGTGCCATCAAAGTGCGGAGGCCTAGAGGTATCCATCCTTCCCTCTCTAAATGGCGTCGGCTCAACGGCGGTGAAGCCAAAGGTCCAAAAATGAGCCGACCAACTCTGATACCGATTAAAGGACCATGACACCTAAGAGGGGGTGAATTAGGCAACTTAAAAACTATTTCTCTAACTATGGCCTCTTTTTTTAACCTTAGCAAAACCTATGCAACAAAATAAACTATCTAAAGTGCAACTATGGTTTTGCTAGTGTGTTGCTATCTCTACAGCAAAAGGAGTTATGCAACCTGGGTTCCAATTCTATCAACTAGCCTACAACTAAGCTAGGAAAGTAAAGCAAACAACCAAGGTTACAATATAAATGTGGAAGCTAAAGAGTAAGGTAGAGATGAAAATTCCCGTCGATGACTTCGGTATTTTTACCGAGGTATCGAGAAGCGCGCAAGCTTTCCCCTAGTCCTCGTTGGAGACCCTTACAAGGAAGCCCTCGCAAGGGCCAAGCTCCTGGTTGGGTAACTCCACGGATAGCCTCGGGCCTTCCCCACACGCAAGTGGATCTCCGATGTGCCTTCCGGTAAGCCTCTCCCGGATGCTCCCTGCCGTCTCCACTGTCAAGCTTCCGGCCAAAATGCCATGGGCCTTGTTCCCTCTGGTATACAGTGGCAGCCACACCACAAATGCGATTGGTGTGGTCTCGCAAGACTACAAGCCCCGCCGAGTACAACAACGGTGTGCGCTAGCACCTTCTCTCAAGAGGTATGCAAACCTCACTAGCAACTAAGCCTAAGCCTAGATCAAGCGCATATGCATATGGAGAGCTCCAATGTGGTGTATGAACACCCTAGCACCTTCCCTCAGCTCTTCCAAGTCCCAAATGGCCGGTTGGGGTCATATAATTAGCACCCCACTTGAAATTAGCCGTTGGAGGACTACTGCAGCTTTTTGTGCAGGCACCGGACTGTTCGGTGCACCCACCGGACATGTCCGTTGCATTCTACATCAGTTAGCCATTAGACTGACAATCCGACCATTGGAGTTACTGTGCCTGTCCGGTGCTCTGTCCGGTGCCCTCTGGGCGACTCCAACTCGCTGCAACCCTCTCTGCTCGAATAGGACGGAGCCCCTGTTCGGTGCATCGGACATGTCTGGTGGCTCCTTGTCCGGTGTACACCGCCCTGTCCGGTGCCACCCTGGTTGCAAGCTGCCCTCTTGCTGACACTGTTGCTGCCCGGTGCTCCACACTGGACCTGTTCGGTGCTCTCTGAGTAGCACGATCTTGATCCAATTCTTCGTGTGTCGTCTTCCGAGCTTCTCTCCTAACTTTACTTCTAAGTTGATCACACATCCTCTATTGTCTTCTTTTGAGTGTTGATCAATTCTTCATGTTCCATTCTCTGTCCAAGTCCACATGTGCATCTTTTTGAACTACAAAATAAACACTTGCAAATTCATCAGTCCAACTTGATCATGTTGGTCATCAAACACCAAAATCCAAATTAAATGGGCCAAGGGTTCATTTTCCTAACAGTTGTCTCTTTCTTTGGTTAGGTGCAAGTCCTCAAAGAAATCTCTTCTTAAGGACTGGCTTTTGGTTTTTTAGCTTTTTGTTTTGTTTAGCTTGTTTTTCTTCTCTTTTGTACAGACTTATATCTTTTATAAAATGAATTCAGTAGGAGTGTTTCCCCTCCTCGTTTGCTCAAAAAAAAATCAATCTAGGAGGTCCCACAAGCAAGGGGTGGCCCACCTGTCATAGGGGGGTCGGCCACCCCCTAGGTCGGCTGACCTCCCAATTACAACCACCTCCTTACCAACCGACCTAGCATGCCTCCATGCTGCTCCACTTAATCTCCATCGTCCAAATCATGGCGGCTTCATCCAATGGCTCAAAGAGTTGATCACGCGGATTCATGGGCCCACATAGAGCACTATATATAACCTCCTACCCCCTCACTCTCAAATCATGCTTACATAGGAGAAGTTACTCTCTACTTAGCTTCCAGG
>JAHUYU010002431.1:0-27567 GCA_030439765.1 Tripidium arundinaceum
GAAAGGGGCGGGATGGACGCGGCATGGAGATGCGGTGACGAGGCCATGCTTTTGTAGGAATAGACAGGACGAGCGGAGGTGCTAGGTCATGGAGCTCGCGTCAATGGCGGCCGGAGAGGGCGATGTTGATTTCGCCAGGAGGGGAAAAGGAGGGTGCGGACGGGTCGTGATGCGCGGACATCGCGGCGGCCTTGACCAGCCGGGTGAGGGGAGGCTCGGTCATGGAGCCCTGGGCGGGCGGCTTCTGCGTGCAACGCAGAGAGGAAGGGGTCAGATGGAGGTAGGAGGTAGGACCTGACGGGTGGGGTCCGGTGGCAGTGTCTGAGAGAGAGGAGCAGCGCGGGCCCTGCTGTCGACGAGAGGAAGAGAGGGACGTGGCGCGGGGCTGGCCTGGCTTGTCCGCCCCGAGGGTGGGCCGGCCTGCTGGGCTTGCCTGGCGTGCGGAGAAATGGGCCGCTAGCCCAGGAGGGAAAGAGTGGGCGGGCAAGAGGAGCCGGGCCAGCCAGATTGGGCCCGAGAGGAGGGGAGGGCTTAGGAGCTTTTTCCCCCAAGTTCAAATTCAATTCTTTTTCAAACCAAACTTGTTTTTTTTAAATCTTTTTAGAATATTTGACACTAGCTTTTGGAGATAAAACTTTGAACTTGTTTCTCAAATAAAATTTGGACACTTTATTTTATAAATAGAGCAAAACCGATTTGCATCTAAACTGAATTTTGATAATTCATTTTTCACATAATAAAATTAAATTAATGCACTCAGCATGAATGCAACAAATATATTAAATTTATTATAAAAGTTTTAGAAAATTACATTTCACACTATTCAATTTATCAATAACCTATCTAAATCTTGGAAAATTTTAGAAAATTATTAAATCCTTCATTTTATTTAGTATTTTCTATTCACAACCCAAAATAAAAATTTTGGGGTGTGACAGGTTCCATTGGCATTTGATGCTACTTCCACCTGCTATTGGCTTTGTTATTTTTGTGGAATTGGCCAGATAGCTTGGAATTTTATTTGAAGCCCTTTCAACCGTAAGCTCCTAGCTTCTTGTCTTTCTCTCTATGATAGGATCCTCGGGAGAAATACAAGAAGAAACCTTATTGGAAGAAATAAAAAAAGGAGAGGTCTTTGCGGCCTCACCAAAAGAAAAATTCTTACAAATAAAAGAGAAAAGCACCCATAGAGCCCTTGGAGGTGAATGGACCTCTAAGACTTCGGTTCGTTGAAAATTTTATTGAGGTGACTCATAATCGTGAGGTTAAAAACCTTATATGTTGATCTAACTCACCTTTAACAATCAAAATAGGATTAAACTCTCTGTAATATCTCATTAACATGCACCTCATTAACATGCACATAAGCCACTACAAGCCAAATCCAAATCCTGCAAGACGAATTAAAATTCTATTTTAATGTGTCCAGGAAAAAGAAAAAGAAGCACTGTTATATGCAGCTGCCTTTACACAATTTTGACATTTGAATGAACCTTGTGGTTTTAAGATATTCTTTTTATCGCCTAGTGTAACCGTGTTCTCACGTCATATTTTCTCGTACCTCAAAAATAGTGCTTTTGTTTTTAACTAATGGACAAGCTGAAAGCCCTAGTTTGGTTTTGGATAATTGATGAAATCTTAGTGTACTAACCTTTTGCTCTAAGTGATATATGAGATAGGTTGTTACACTCCAAGTGGTGGAGCTAGATGATGGCACTCATGGTGATGGAGGTGGCCAAAAGATGAGATCAAGTGCTCTAACTTGGAAAAGAAGAAAGAAAAAAACAAAAATAATCAAGGCAAAGGTATAAGACCTAAGGATCATTTTGTTTTGCCGATCAAGACACTATAGAGAGTGTGATCGGGTTTAGGATAGATAGACGTACTATGAAGAGGAGAAAAAAATCATGGTAAAAGCGGTTATCAAGTGCCACTAGGTGATGTCATTCATGTATATGCATTAGGACCTAGTGTGGACTAACTTAACCCTTGAAAAATGCTATGAAAAATGCTAACACGCGTGCACAAGTGGTGAAATACTTTAGTGTTGGCACATGGAAGCAAGGGTGGAAGAAAGGAGTTGAAATGGAGAAGAAACAGACCTCCGGACCCTAGGGTTTTGGGTGGTCCGGACCATCAGTGATGGGTCCGAAACCATACCATAGGTGCACTGTGTGCTCCGGACCCTGGTGGCGCAGGGGTCCGGACCATTGGTCTTTGGTCCAGTTGATGACCCCAGCCAGCGAGCAGTGTGGCGCCGGCTCCAGACCCTAGTGAGAGGGCGTCCGGACCATGGCTCCCAGTCCAGACGGTGACACGTGGCACGGCGAGATCGAGCAAGGGAGCTCCGGACCCTACACCTTGGTCTGGACGGCAAGGCTAGACTCGGTCCGGACCCAAAAACTTGCTCTGGAAGCTTACTGGAGTCATCCGAACTCCACTGTTCGATAGTCCGGACCTTGGGTCCTGAGCTCAGTCCGGACGCGCGGGAGAGAGACATTAGCGCGGCAACGGCTATTTTTGAAAGCAAGGACATGTGGCGTCATGGCAGTGGCCACAGCGGAGCTCCGGACCCGGAGGCCGGAGCCAATGGTCCAGACCCCTCGGTCTGGAGCACTGTTCCTCGGTCCGGTTACCTCTGTGACAGGGTAACGGCTAGTTGAAGCTTGGGGCTTCTATTTAAGCCCCTTGGCAGGCTCTAGCTCACGCTCTTGGACATTTTGATCATTGATACATCCTTGAGAGCTAAGCCAAACCTCTCCCATTCAATCTCTTGCTTGATTGTGCATCCAAGTGAGATTGGGAGTGATTCCAAGTGCATTTGCTTGAGTGATTGCATCTAGTGGCACTTGGAGATCGATTTGCTGCAATTTTCTTGTTACTCTTGGTGGTTGCCGCCATATAGACGGCTTGGAGCAGTGGAGGAGCTTTGGCACGAGTTGGTGATTGTTCGTGACCATCTCCGGTGATCTTGTGAGGGGTTCTTGTGCCTTCCCCGCGGGAGATTCGTGAAAGGTGACTCACCCTCATCTTGTGTTGGTTGTGCGGCACCCAAGTGTGGGTTAGGCGTGTGATGCCTATAAGCATGTGAACCTCCAAGTGAGTGAGTCGTCACAATGGGGACTAGCTTACCGGCAAGCAAGTGAACCTCGGGATAAATCATTGTGTCATAAATTGGTATTCTTGATTAATTTATCTCTTGCCGGTAAGCTAGTCCCCATTGTGACGACTCACTCACTTGGAGGTTCACATGCTTATAGGCATCACACGCCTAACCCACACTTGGGTGCCGCACAACCAACACAAGATGAGGGTGAGTCACCTTTCACGAATCTCCCGCGGGGAAGGCACAAGAACCCCTCACAAGATCACCGGAGATGGTCACGAACAATCACCAACTCGTGCCAAAGCTCCTCCACTGCTCCAAGCCGTCTATATGGCGGCAACCACCAAGAGTAACAAGAAAATTGCAGCAAATCGATCTCCAAGTGCCACTAGATGCAATCACTCAAGCAAATGCACTTGGAATCACTCCCAATCTCACTTGGATGCACAATCAAGCAAGAGATTGAATGGGAGAGGTTTGGCTTAGCTCTCAAGGATGTATCAATGATCAAAATGTCCAAGAGCGTGAGCTAGAGCCTGCCAAGGGGCTTAAATAGAAGCCCCAAGCTTCAACTAGCCGTTACCCTGTCACAGAGGTAACCGGACCGAGGAACAGTGCTCCAGACCGAGGGGTCTGGACCATTGGCTCCGGCCTCCGGGTCCGGAGCTCCGCTGTGGCCACTGCCATGACGCCACATGTCCTTGCTTTCAAAAATAGCCGTTGCCGCGCTAATGTCTCTCTCCCGCGCGTCCGGACTGAGCTCAGGACCCAAGGTCCGGACTATCGAACAGTGGAGTTCGGATGACTCCAGTAAGCTTCCAGAGCAAGTTTTTGGGTCCGGACCGAGTCTAGCCTTGCCGTCCAGACCAAGGTGTAGGGTCCGGAGCTCCCTTGCTCGATCTCGCCGTGCCACGTGTCACCGTCTGGACTGGGAGCCATGGTCCGGACGCCCTCTCACTAGGGTCTGGAGCCGGCGCCACACTGCTCGCTGGCTGGGGTCATCAACTGGACCAAAGACCAATGGTCCGGACCCCTGCGCCACCAGGGTCCGGAGCACACAGTGCACCTATGGTATGGTTTCGGACCCATCACTGATGGTCCGGACCACCCAAAACCCTAGGGTCCGGAGGTCTGTTTCTTCTCCATTTCAACTCCTTTCTTCCACCCTTGCTTCCATGTGCCAACACTAAAGTATTTCACCACTTGTGCACGCGTGTTAGCATTTTTCATAGCATTTTTCAAGGGTTAAGTTAGTCCACACTAGGTCCTAATGCATATACATGAATGACATCACCTAGTGGCACTTGATAACCGCTTTTACCATGATTTTTTTCTCCTCTTCATAGTACGTCTATCTATCCTAAACCCGATCACACTCTCTATAGTGTCTTGATCGGCAAAACAAAATGATCCTTAGGTCTTATACCTTTGCCTTGATTATTTTTGTTTTTTTCTTTCTTCTTTTCCAAGTTAGAGCACTTGATCTCATCTTTTGGCCACCTCCATCACCATGAGTGCCATCATCTAGCTCCACCACTTGGAGTGTAACAACCTATCTCATATATCACTTAGAGCAAAAGGTTAGTACACTAAGATTTCATCAATTATCCAAAACCAAACTAGGGCTTTCAGCTTGTCCATTAGTTAAAAACAAAAGCACTATTTTTGAGGTACGAGAAAATATGACGTGAGAACACGGTTACACTAGGCGATAAAAAGAATATCTTAAAACCACAAGGTTCATTCAAATGTCAAAATTGTGTAAAGGCAGCTGCATATAACAGTGCTTCTTTTTCTTTTTCCTGGACACATTAAAATAGAATTTTAATTCGTCTTGCAGGATTTGGATTTGGCTTGTAGTGGCTTATGTGCATGTTAATGAGGTGCATGTTAATGAGATATTACAGAGAGTTTAATCCTATTTTGATTGTTAAAGGTGAGTTAGATCAACATATAAGGTTTTTAACCTCACGATTATGAGTCACCTCAATAAAATTTTCAACGAACCGAAGTCTTAGAGGTCCATTCACCTCCAAGGGCTCTATGGGTGCTTTTCTCTTTTATTTGTAAGAATTTTTCTTTTGGTGAGGCCGCAAAGACCTCTCCTTTTTTTATTTCTTCCAATAAGGTTTCTTCTTGTATTTCTCCCGAGGATCCTATCATAGAGAGAAAGACAAGAAGCTAGGAGCTTACGGTTGAAAGGGCTTCAAAATAAAATTCCAAGCTATCTGGCCAATTCCACAAAAATAACAAAGCCAATAGCAGGTGGAAGTAGCATCAAATGCCAATGGAACCTGTCACACCCCAAAATTTTTATTTTGGGTTGTGAATAGAAAATACTAAATAAAATGAAGGATTTAATAATTTTCTAAAATTTTCCAAGATTTAGATAGGTTATTGATAAATTGAATAGTGTGAAATGTAATTTTCTAAAACTTTTATAATAAATTTAATATATTTGTTGCATTCATGCTGAGTGCATTAATTTAATTTTATTATGTGAAAAATGAATTATCAAAATTCAGTTTAGATGCAAATCGGTTTTGCTCTATTTATAAAATAAAGTGTCCAAATTTTATTTGAGAAACAAGTTCAAAGTTTTATCTCCAAAAGCTAGTGTCAAATATTCTAAAAAGATTAAAAAAAACAAGTTTGGTTTGAAAAAGAATTGAATTTGAACTTGGGGGAAAAAGCTCCTAAGCCCTCCCCTCCTCTCGGGCCCAATCTGGCTGGCCCGGCTCCTCTTGCCCGCCCACTCTTTCCCTCCTGGGCTAGCGGCCCATTTCTCCGCACGCCAGGCAAGCCCAGCAGGCCGGCCCACCCTCGGGGCGGACAAGCCAGGCCAGCCCCGCGCCACGTCCCTCTCTTCCTCTCGTCGACAGCAGGGCCCCGCGCTGCTCCTCTCTCTCAGACACTGCCACCGGACCCCACCCGTCAGGTCCTACCTCCTACCTCCATCTGACCCCTTCCTCTCTGCGTTGCACGCAGAAGCCGCCCGCCCAGGGCTCCATGACCGAGCCTCCCCTCACCCGGCTGGTCAAGGCCGCCGCGATGTCCGCGCATCACGACCCGTCCGCACCCTCCTTTTCCCCTCCTGGCGAAATCAACATCGCCCTCTCCGGCCGCCATTGACGCGAGCTCCATGACCTAGCACCTCCGCTCGTCCTGTCTATTCCTACAAAAGCATGGCCTCGTCACCGCATCTCCATGCCGCGTCCATCCCGCCCCTTTCCGAGCCCTCTCCCTTTCTCAGCGCCGCCAATCACCGTCGCTGCCGCCATTGCCGAGCTCGGCTTGAGCTCTCTATTCTCCATGCATCGACCGCCTCCCGCCCTATTCTTTGCTCTGTTGGAGTCGCAAGAGGATGCCGAGCCCACCCCACCACCTCTCACCACCGAACCAAGCTGGCAACCCCGGCATTGACGCGGGCCGCATCTCATCACCACCTCCCGTGCACCTCGCTTTAGTATCGGACTCCACCAAGCCACCGTCTTCGACCAAGGGGCCCGGTTAGACTCGCCATTGACTCTTTTCCCCCTCCCGCCACTCGCCGGAGTGCCTCGGCTGCCGGGGCATCATCCCGGGCGAGCTTCGCCGAGAAGACCACCGCCGTCCCTACTATTGTGGACAACCAAGGAGTAGCGGCCCCTCTCGGTCGTTCGTCCCCTGATGAGCGGCCACGGTTCCATCTTGACCGAAGTCAACACCAGGTCAAAGGCGAGGCCACATCATCATCTCCGAGCCAATCCTATTGCGCCACATGTACGATCAACTGCCACATCGGCCAGGTTGACTAGTCAATCTGCTGGTCAGCATCTTTTTGCATTCTACCTCCTAATCTTATGAAAAATCATTTTACCATTCACTGAGTCTATGCTATCTTCCTTGCTAGCCCCTAATATCTACCTTTATTTCTGTTTCTGTCCCAAACAGCAAACAAAAATGAGTTTTTTTGTTTTAAAAATGTGTTTAAATGTTTTGTTTATTTCCATAATTGATTAATGATTTCATTATTTCAATTAGTGATGTCAATAATCTGTTTGGGACAGAAACAGAAATAAAGGTAGATATTAGGGGCTAGCAAGGAAGATAGCATAGACTCAGTGAATGGTAAAATGATTTTTCATAAGATTAGGAGGTAGAATGCAAAAAGATGCTGACCAGCAGATTGACTAGTCAACCTGGCCGATGTGGCAGTTGATCGTACATGTGGCGCAATAGGATTGGCTCGGAGATGATGATGTGGCCTCGCCTTTGACCTGGTGTTGACTTCGGTCAAGATGGAACCGTGGCCGCTCATCAGGGGACGAACGACCGAGAGGGGCCGCTACTCCTTGGTTGTCCACAATAGTAGGGACGGCGGTGGTCTTCTCGGCGAAGCTCGCCCGGGATGATGCCCCGGCAGCCGAGGCACTCCGGCGAGTGGCGGGGAGGGGGAAAAGAGTCAATGGCGAGTCTAACCGGGCCCCTTGGTCGAAGACGGTGGCTTGGTGGAGTCCGATACTAAAGCGAGGTGCACGGGAGGTGGTGATGAGATGCGGCCCGCGTCAATGCCGGGGTTGCCAGCTTGGTTCGGTGGTGAGAGGTGGTGGGGTGGGCTCGGCATCCTCTTGCGACTCCAACAGAGCAAAGAATAGGGCGGGAGGCGGTCGATGCATGGAGAATAGAGAGCTCAAGCCGAGCTCGGCAATGGCGGCAGCGACGGTGATTGGCGGCGCTGAGAAAGGGAGAGGGCTCGGAAAGGGGCGGGATGGACGCGGCATGGAGATGCGGTGACGAGGCCATGCTTTTGTAGGAATAGACAGGACGAGCGGAGGTGCTAGGTCATGGAGCTCGCGTCAATGGCGGCCGGAGAGGGCGATGTTGATTTCGCCAGGAGGGGAAAAGGAGGGTGCGGACGGGTCGTGATGCGCGGACATCGCGGCGGCCTTGACCAGCCGGGTGAGGGGAGGCTCGGTCATGGAGCCCTGGGCGGGCGGCTTCTGCGTGCAACGCAGAGAGGAAGGGGTCAGATGGAGGTAGGAGGTAGGACCTGACGGGTGGGGTCCGGTGGCAGTGTCTGAGAGAGAGGAGCAGCGCGGGGCCCTGCTGTCGACGAGAGGAAGAGAGGGACGTGGCGCGGGGCTGGCCTGGCTTGTCCGCCCCGAGGGTGGGCCGGCCTGCTGGGCTTGCCTGGCGTGCGGAGAAATGGGCCGCTAGCCCAGGAGGGAAAGAGTGGGCGGGCAAGAGGAGCCGGGCCAGCCAGATTGGGCCCGAGAGGAGGGGAGGGCTTAGGAGCTTTTTCCCCCAAGTTCAAATTCAATTCTTTTTCAAACCAAACTTGTTTTTTTTAAATCTTTTTAGAATATTTGACACTAGCTTTTGGAGATAAAACTTTGAACTTGTTTCTCAAATAAAATTTGGACACTTTATTTTATAAATAGAGCAAAACCGATTTGCATCTAAACTGAATTTTGATAATTCATTTTTCACATAATAAAATTAAATTAATGCACTCAGCATGAATGCAACAAATATATTAAATTTATTATAAAAGTTTTAGAAAATTACATTTCACACTATTCAATTTATCAATAACCTATCTAAATCTTGGAAAATTTTAGAAAATTATTAAATCCTTCATTTTATTTAGTATTTTCTATTCACAACCCAAAATAAAAATTTTGGGGTGTGACAGGTTCCATTGGCATTTGATGCTACTTCCACCTGCTATTGGCTTTGTTATTTTTGTGGAATTGGCCAGATAGCTTGGAATTTTATTTTGAAGCCCTTTCAACCGTAAGCTCCTAGCTTCTTGTCTTTCTCTCTATGATAGGATCCTCGGGAGAAATACAAGAAGAAACCTTATTGGAAGAAATAAAAAAAGGAGAGGTCTTTGCGGCCTCACCAAAAGAAAAATTCTTACAAATAAAAGAGAAAAGCACCCATAGAGCCCTTGGAGGTGAATGGACCTCTAAGACTTCGGTTCGTTGAAAATTTTATTGAGGTGACTCATAATCGTGAGGTTAAAAACCTTATATGTTGATCTAACTCACCTTTAACAATCAAAATAGGATTAAACTCTCTGTAATATCTCATTAACATGCACCTCATTAACATGCACATAAGCCACTACAAGCCAAATCCAAATCCTGCAAGACGAATTAAAATTCTATTTTAATGTGTCCAGGAAAAAGAAAAAGAAGCACTGTTATATGCAGCTGCCTTTACACAATTTTGACATTTGAATGAACCTTGTGGTTTTAAGATATTCTTTTTATCGCCTAGTGTAACCGTGTTCTCACGTCATATTTTCTCGTACCTCAAAAATAGTGCTTTTGTTTTTAACTAATGGACAAGCTGAAAGCCCTAGTTTCTGTCCCAAACAGCAAACAAAAATGAGTTTTTTTGTTTTAAAAATGTGTTTAAATGTTTTGTTTATTTCCATAATTGATTAATGATTTCATTATTTCAATTAGTGATGTCAATAATCTGTTTGGGTGGATAAAATAAATATAAAATGGTTTTATTTTGTTTTACTAAAATGATTAATGGTGTTATAAATTCCATTTATGATGTCATTAATATGTTTTTCTTGATAAAATAATTCTAAAAATGGCATTTTTGCAAAATGAACCCTAAAACTTTATAAAATATTTGTGGTCCAAATAATTTACCTTTTGGTCCCTGATTTAAAAAAGTAATTATGAAAATACCCTTTTATTTACCAAAATGCCCCTAAAACTTCAAAAGCTCATAACTTTTCAACCTTCAAAAGCTCATAACTTTTCAACCGTAGCTTCGTTTTTAGTGGTTTTTGCGCTCACGCGATCGTAGGAACAAGCCCTACACGTTAGCAACCGTTTATAGTAAATTTTCTTATGATTGATGTACTATTTTTAGGTTCTTTTGTTATGCTTGTCCCTGTGGTTGCTACCTCTGGAAGAACGGTTGATCAAGGTTGATCCAGAAGTAAAGATCTTTTTTCTGAACAGCTTTTTGAAGGCAAGTGTCCTTGACCATACTTGCTCCTACATTTGTTTTACTTTGAGTTAGAGTAGTTAGGCCATTAGCTGCATGCAGAGTCTTAATTTTGAATCCTATGTTAGGGTTTACTAGAATTGATATATCATCCATGTAACCTGGGTTTTGGATGAGGTAGAGTCATGCTTAGTTTGCTGTCATGGTTGGGCTGGGAAGGCTATAATTTTAATACTAACTAATGATCTATGCAACTTTGGATTGGTAATCTTTTCGTAACATGGTGAATAGGAATCCGGCAGGATGGTTTGATCTTGGTGGTGGTATGTTGTCAGAATTTGGGTAAATGTTTTCTGGTGGATTGTTGGAATTGGTGGAATGGGTTGGTGCTAGTTCCTGCCTGGATTCTAAGGACTGGTTCTCGAAGCCTGTAACCCGGCTTAACAGCGCAACCATGAGACCTACATGAGCTATGGGCCTGGCTAATTAATTAGTTTCCTCCAAGTTATGCTACATCGGAACGGTTTGTGTGGCTCAAGAGGGGGCTTCTGCAGTAGTGTTGGTACCCACTGTTAGCGGTAAAACCTTAGAGGAGGTGTAACACAGACTTGGAGGGGACTTTGTAAAGGCCTTGTAGTGTGACCCCGCTAAGCACCTAGGTAGTGTGAAGTGTGAAGGGGAACATGACTCGTGGTGAAAGTGTGCAACCTCTGCAGAGTGTAAAACTGATATATCAGCCGTGCTCGGTCAAGAGCGGCTTGGACTTCTTCGGGATTAGGTGGCTCTGGTTCGGTTGGGTGGTTCTCTTGGAAAGAGAATGGTTGGTTCAGTTGGGAGTTTGGATGAAATCCAAGTGTTGGTTTGGTTCTCTGAGGAGAACGACAGATTTCACCTAGTAATTAGGTGCTAAGGATTTAAGGAAAACTAAGATGTGCTTAAGCGCTTGTGTCAAACCTTGTAGACCTTTTCTTGTGTTGGCCCTCATGTCATACATTTCTACACTTGCGGAGTACATTTCGATATACTCACCCTTCTCTTTGTTCCCCCTGCTACCCCACCCAGTTGTTCGGACTAGAAGACGGAGTCCCTAGAAGATGTTGTTGCCTGAAGACAACGTCGATGCTAGGCTGGTGTACCCCCGGTCGACTGCCTGCGGGGATGGAGACCCTGCTTCGCTGGCATTTTGATGTAATTTTTGTTTAGACCCTCTGGTCATTTTGTAATATTAATCGCTTTTGTAATAAACACTGATTTGTATCACTATATTGTCATCGCATGTATGAATAAACAGATCCTGGCAAACATGTGTTGTGCATTTGGTTTTGTTTTTAAAACCGGATGTGACAGAACCTTTTATAAATTCTATTAAATAACTTATTCAAATTATCACTAAATTTTCTTCTGACATGATAGGTCATAGTTTAATCTCGATCTCTTTGAATTGTTCCTTTGGATTTTGCTATGAGTTTTGTGTAAACTAATTGACTGAAGTGTCTGGATTTATTATCTAGCCTATATGACTAGATAGAGACAGAAACAAAAAGATTCGAAGTTTATCAAACTTCGTCGAATTTACAATTAACGATGTCTATTGTTGCGTAACTTTTTTTCACCATCTTTGGATTAACCTTTTATACGAAGCGAGGATGAAAGTGTAAGCGAGATAGTAATAGTGTGTGGTTCATTGAGCTGTCTACCATCGCCACTGCACGCTGTTGGTGCACAGTTCTTTTCTATGAGCACCGCCGTACCATCGGCCTAACAAACCAATCATCTTCATTTGTTTCTTGGTAGCACCTGAACTCCCGAGTCGACCCTCGATTAGTAATCAGTCACGTCGAACGTCCAAGATAACGATCTCAAATGAAAACTTAAAACTACAAAGTTGTATATCTCATCAAGAGTTACAACTTTTATATAAAAAGTATCTTCATTTGGCACCGTACAAAGAAGATATGATTTTTCTAAGGCGACAAGAGCTTGTACGCGATCAATATGCTGCTGAAATTTTATATTATTATTTTTTGGCATGTTAATGACCTGAAATCAAAAAACTCAAAACTATAAAATTATAGATCCCATCGAGAGCTACAACTTTCATATGGAAAGTATCTCCATTTGATACCATATAAGAAAGATATGATTTTCCAAGGCGACAAGGGCTTGTACGCGATTAATATACTGCTGAAAATGTGTTTAATTTTTTGAGCATATTAACGACCCCAAATTAAAAAACTCAAAACTAGAAACTTGTAGATCTCATCGAGAGCTACGATTTTCATATGAACATTATCTTAATTTGAGATCGTACAAAAAAGATATAATTTTTCTAAGATTGCGCTTGCTACGCCCATCTAGTTGGCGCGGCGCTATAGTGCTATCGCAGCGGCTCAGCAAGCTTGTCCACCTAAAAATCGTTGTCCGCTGTCCACATCGTGCTGCGCTGATGCATGTGGCGTGACAGCGTGTTTTGGCCGCACCAGAGACTTAGACACGGCCAAACGGGTTAGATTCGAAAATAAAGAGCGTGTTCGACAGCCGGTTACCACAGCGGCTGCCGCTAGGCTAGTCGCTGCTCCTCTCGCAAGTTACTGTACAATATACCTAAGGGTAGCCAGCCGTAGCTGCTGAAAAGCAGCAGCTGAACAGGCTAAAAAAACAATTACCCTGTTCGGCTGCTATATTCAATCGGCTTATCACTCGTACTTCAATTTATTTTCTCTCACAGAATACTACTGAATCAGCTGAAATCAGCCAAGAAACGTACCAGCCGAACAGAGCCAATGGTGTTAGTTTTAAAAGCTGTTTTAAAAAAGTTTAAAAATAAAAAAATTCCTTTTGACTGGGCTAGCTGACGAGCGAGCCTAGTCGGCAACATCTGGGTGGCTTCAACGACGGATATCGTGCAGCCACTGGAGTACCACGGTGATCACTGGAGTATTATTAATGTGCGCATGTGCCAGTGGAGACGATGGCGACAGCAGAATAACAAGGCAAAGCAGCGCGCGTCGGCGACCTGCAGTCGCGTCTAAAATACCCTTATCTTTTTTGACCTTTTCTTTTTCCCCTCATTTTTTCTTCTTTTTTATTTTTTGTCTCTTTTTTATTTTATTTTTCTTTATTTTTTTCTTACTTATTTTACCTATCCTTTTCTCTCTCCACGTTATCTCTTATCCACATCCACACGCATCTTGTTCTCCGTCCCAACTCCCAACAGAAGCACGGAAGCTTATTTTCTCCATGTTCCCAACAGAAGCACGGATGAGGTACCATCCCACGCGCCGGCCGGCTATGCGGCGTGCGGCGGCGTGCGGCGTAATGAGAGCAACAGCGGCGGCGTGCGGCGAGGTGGGAGCGACTGTAGTGATGTGCGGACTCTGTGTTGATGTGTGTGCGTGCGGCGGCGGAGGTCTGCGTCGAGCTCCATCTCGTCACCAATGTAGCCCGCAGCCGAGCTCCGCCTCGTCGTTGCGGCTGGCGCCCGTGCTCCTCGCCGGTGCAGGCCACGCTCCGCCTCGCCGTGGTAGCCATCTGACCTCGCCACATCCGCAGGGGCAGAAGGGTCCGGACCCACGCGTTGTCAGACGAAGTGCGATGAAGCTGCTATTTTCGGCTTCACCACGCGCTGCCGCCTCGTCTCACCGCGTTTTCCAGAGCTCCGTGTGGGAAGCGTTTTCGTTTCTACCTGTTTGGCAGAGTGAGCCGAAAAACAGCTTCAAGAGCTGCTCCATAAGCTCTACCAAACGGCCCCAAAGCCTGGAAGATCCAGTCGCATATCCAACCGAATTATATTGCATGACGAGGCACTGATAGGTGACGGCACCAGTCACGACGTGTAGGAGGACTAGGGGGTGCTGCCCGTCAACAAGCCGCGCTTCTCCCCTCGCGTGGTACTGATACCGTGACACATGTGCGCGTGAGAAAAATATCACTACGGTAGGAACAGCAGTCTAAAAAAATAAAAAAGAAGAAAAAATGAGGGGAAAAAGAAAAGGTCAAAAAAGATAAGGGTATTTTAGACGCGACTGCAGGTCGCCGACGCGCGCTGCTTTGCCTTGTTATTCTGCTGTCGCCATCGTCTCCACTGGCACATGCGCACATTAATAATACTCCAGTGATCACCGTGGTACTCCAGTGGCTGCACGATATCCGTCGTTGAAGCCACCCAGATGTTGCCGACTAGGCTCGCTCGTCAGCTAGCCCAGTCAAAAGGAATTTTTTTATTTTTAAACTTTTTTAAAAACAGCTTTTAAAACTAACACCATTGGCTCTGTTCGGCTGGTACGTTTCTTGGCTGATTTCAGCTGATTCAGTAGTATTCTGTGAGAGAAAATAAATTGAAGTACGAGTGATAAGCCGATTGAATATAGCAGCCGAACAGGGTAATTGTTTTTTTAGCCTGTTCAGCTGCTGCTTTTCAGCAGCTACGGCTGGCTACCCTTAGGTATATTGTACAGTAACTTGCGAGAGGAGCAGCGACTAGCCTAGCGGCAGCCGCTGTGGTAACCGGCTGTCGAACACGCTCTTTATTTTCGAATCTAACCCGTTTGGCCGTGTCTAAGTCTCTGGTGCGGCCAAAACACGCTGTCACGCCACATGCATCAGCGCAGCACGATGTGGACAGCGGACAACGATTTTTAGGTGGACAAGCTTGCTGAGCCGCTGCGATAGCACTATAGCGCCGCGCCAACTAGATGGGCGTAGCAAGCGCAATCTTAGAAAAATTATATCTTTTTTGTACGATCTCAAATTAAGATAATGTTCATATGAAAATCGTAGCTCTCGATGAGATCTACAAGTTTCTAGTTTTGAGTTTTTTAATTTGGGGTCGTTAATATGCTCAAAAAATTAAACACATTTTCAGCAGTATATTAATCGCGTACAAGCCCTTGTCGCCTTGGAAAATCATATCTTTCTTATATGGTATCAAATGGAGATACTTTCCATATGAAAGTTGTAGCTCTCGATGGGATCTATAATTTTATAGTTTTGAGTTTTTTGATTTCAGGTCATTAACATGCCAAAAAATAATAATATAAAATTTCAGCAGCATATTGATCGCGTACAAGCTCTTGTCGCCTTAGAAAAATCATATCTTCTTTGTACGGTGCCAAATGAAGATACTTTTTATATAAAAGTTGTAACTCTTGATGAGATATACAACTTTGTAGTTTTAAGTTTTCATTTGAGATCGTTATCTTGGACGTTCGACGTGACTGATTACTAATCGAGGGTCGACTCGGGAGTTCAGGTGCTACCAAGAAACAAATGAAGATGATTGGTTTGTTAGGCCGATGGTACGGCGGTGCTCATAGAAAAGAACTGTGCACCAACAGCGTGCAGTGGCGATGGTAGACAGCTCAATGAACCACACACTATTACTATCTCGCTTACACTTTCATCCTCGCTTCGTATAAAAGGTTAATCCAAAGATGGTGAAAAAAAGTTACGCAACAATAGACATCGTTAATTGTAAATTCGACGAAGTTTGATAAACTTCGAATCTTTTTGTTTCTGTCTCTATCTAGTCATATAGGCTAGATAATAAATCCAGACACTTCAGTCAATTAGTTTACACAAAACTCATAGCAAAATCCAAAGGAACAATTCAAAAGAGATCGAGATTAAACTATGACCTATCATGTCAGAAGAAAATTTAGTGATAATTTGAATAAGTTATTTAATAGAATTTATAAAAGGTTCTGTCACATCCGGTTTTAAAAACAAAACCAAATGCACAACACATGTTTGCCAGGATCTGTTTATTCATACATGCGATGACAATATAGTGATACAAATCAGTGTTTATTACAAAAGCGATTAATATTACAAAATGACCAGAGGGTCTAAACAAAAATTACATCAAAATGCCAGCGAAGCAGGGTCTCCATCCCCGCAGGCAGTCGACCGGGGGTACACCAGCCTAGCATCGACGTTGTCTTCAGGCAACAACATCTTCTAGGGACTCCGTCTTCTAGTCCGAACAACTGGGTGGGGTAGCAGGGGGAACAAAGAGAAGGGTGAGTATATCGAAATGTACTCCGCAAGTGTAGAAATGTATGACATGAGGGCCAACACAAGAAAAGGTCTACAAGGTTTGACACAAGCGCTTAAGCACATCTTAGTTTTCCTTAAATCCTTAGCACCTAATTACTAGGTGAAATCTGTCGTTCTCCTCAGAGAACCAAACCAACACTTGGATTTCATCCAAACTCCCAACTGAACCAACCATTCTCTTTCCAAGAGAACCACCCAACCGAACCAGAGCCACCTAATCCCGAAGAAGTCCAAGCCGCTCTTGACCGAGCACGGCTGATATATCAGTTTTACACTCTGCAGAGGTTGCACACTTTCACCACGAGTCATGTTCCCCTTCACACTTCACACTACCTAGGTGCTTAGCGGGGTCACACTACAAGGCCTTTACAAAGTCCCCTCCAAGTCTGTGTTACACCTCCTCTAAGGTTTTACCGCTAACAGTGGGTACCAACACTACTGCAGAAGCCCCCTCTTGAGCCACACAAACCGTTCCGATGTAGCATAACTTGGAGGAAACTAATTAATTAGCCAGGCCCATAGCTCATGTAGGTCTCATGGTTGCGCTGTTAAGCCGGGTTACAGGCTTCGAGAACCAGTCCTTAGAATCCAGGCAGGAACTAGCACCAACCCATTCCACCAATTCCAACAATCCACCAGAAAACATTTACCCAAATTCTGACAACATACCACCACCAAGATCAAACCATCCTGCCGGATTCCTATTCACCATGTTACGAAAAGATTACCAATCCAAAGTTGCATAGATCATTAGTTAGTATTAAAATTATAGCCTTCCCAGCCCAACCATGACAGCAAACTAAGCATGACTCTACCTCATCCAAAACCCAGGTTACATGGATGATATATCAATTCTAGTAAACCCTAACATAGGATTCAAAATTAAGACTCTGCATGCACATCCACACGCATCTTGTTCTCCGTCCCAACTCCCAACAGAAGCACGGAAGCTTATTTTCTCCATGTTCCCAACAGAAGCACGGATGAGGTACCATCCCACGCGCCGGCCGGCTATGCGGCGTGCGGCGGCGTGCGGCGTAATGAGAGCAACAGCGGCGGCGTGCGGCGAGGTGGGAGCGACTGTAGTGATGTGCGGACTCTGTGTTGATGTGTGTGCGTGCGGCGGCGGAGGTCTGCGTCGAGCTCCATCTCGTCACCAATGTAGCCCGCAGCCGAGCTCCGCCTCGTCGTTGCGGCTGGCGCCCGTGCTCCTCGCCGGTGCAGGCCACGCTCCGCCTCGCCGTGGTAGCCATCTGACCTCGCCACATCCGCAGGGGCAGAAGGGTCCGGACCCACGCGTTGTCAGACGAAGTGCGATGAAGCTGCTATTTTCGGCTTCACCACGCGCTGCCGCCTCGTCTCACCGCGTTTTCCAGAGCTCCGTGTGGGAAGCGTTTTCGTTTCTACCTGTTTGGCAGAGTGAGCCGAAAAACAGCTTCAAGAGCTGCTCCATAAGCTCTACCAAACGGCCCCAAAGCCTGGAAGATCCAGTCGCATATCCAACCGAATTATATTGCATGACGAGGCACTGATAGGTGACGGCACCAGTCACGACGTGTAGGAGGACTAGGGGGTGCTGCCCGTCAACAAGCCGCGCTTCTCCCCTCGCGTGGTACTGATACCGTGACACATGTGCGCGTGAGAAAAATATCACTACGGTAGGAACAGCAGTCTAAAAAAATCGTAGCCCGGTGCAACACGCGGGAATATATATCTAGTAATACTGTAATACTAACATGTCATATTCATATGTGGTAGTAATACTGTAATACTAACATGCCATATTCATACTCCCTCTGTCCCGTTTTGTGAGTCGTTTTAGCATTCAATGAGGTGCGGTGAAAATTCTTTGAACCATGGCGATACCTATGTGATGGGGTCTTGGTCCCGATCTTCACGACGTAGGATTCCGGTCTTGATAACTAGCCGAAGAACGGCCGATAACTTGCTGCAAGCAGCGATAACTAGTGCAACCTGACGACGTGCACAAGGAGCCAACCACCGTCTCTATACGGCAGCCTGAACCAAGGATTCGCCCAACCACACTCTCAAAGAAACCAACCTACGCAACCTGGAATCGATGGACCAGGAGCACGGATTGGGTGCCGATGACGCGGCCGCTTCTGTAATCTCCGCGAAGGAAAACACAAGAGCAAAGGGGTAGAGATCTCTCTCTGGATTTGTTAGCACACAGCTGAACAAAGGGGTTTGTATTTCGATTATCAAAAGTCTGCGTTTGTTTGGAAGCAAAGGGATATATATACTAGGAACAACCCTCCTAGATGGGTGAAAACACGAAAAGGAAACGAAAAGACTTAGAATGTGTAAAGGCTTCCACGAGATTGGATTCCCAAGAGTTATGGCGCGGCTGTTGGACTTCTGAGCAGTCTTCAGTAAAAAGGCAATAACTCCATCTTGGGAACTCCAAATGACGATCCGTTTGTTGGGTGTGAAAGTAGACTCGATAAGCTTTCAAACCATGTGTAGCATGCACCACGAAACATTGTAGAGTGGTACAGTTTTGCATGGGAAGTTGAACGTCTGGCAGACTGTTGACCTTTCTGACCAGTATGCACTAAAACTGGTCGGGCGCCATAACAGTTTCTCCAAACAGGTCGGGGTTGATGTCATTGGAAACTAGACTTCAAGAGCTTTCCAACAAGTACTCATTGGCCTTCATAGCTTTTGAGAATCAAAAGTTATGACTGTTTCTTTCAGACTGTTCTGCTGGACTGGTCGGATTCGAACGTGGTTCTTCTTTGTATTCATCGCCCTGTGTGTTCTTGTCATCCTCCTTGGTAAACCTGAGTAATAGCAATGTACTCGACTTAGGAAGTATATAATTCTTATTAGTATTTAAATTAGCTTCACAAAGTAGCGCGTTCACCTCTTGTTGTAGTTCCTTTGCCTGACTACGTGTAATTGGTCCTTTAGAGACTTGGGCTGGTGTAGTTGTGCTCGGCATGGTCGGTATGGAGGTCGGTGATGTCGGAGTAGAGGTCGGCATGGTCGGTATGGTGGTCGGTGATGTCGGAGTAGAGGTCGGTGGGGTCTGCGAGGAGGTCGGTATGGAGGTCGGTGATGTCGGAGTAGAGGTCGGTGGTCGGTGATGTCGGAGTAGAGGTCGGCATGGTCGGTATGGAGGTCGGTGATGTCGGAGAGGTCTGCGAGGAGGTCGCCGAGGTCTGCCTAGTTGGGATGTCCTCATCATCCTCCCCTTCTTGAATAGGAGTCGTCCTCGACTCTGATTCTTCTAAGGTCAATACTTGTGCTAGGCCAACAGGGGTAGATGCTTTGTTTCTATTACAATCTTCTTCTTCCATCACAGCATGGTGTTTGAATCTATAATCATATAAACCAAGTAGTAGTCTTGTAGGTGGAAACCAAAAGGAACTACAACAAGAGGTGAACGCGCTACTTTGTGAAGCTAATTTAAATACTAATAAGAATTATATACTTCCTAAGTCGAGTACATTGCTATTACTCAGGTTTACCAAGGAGGATGACAAGAACACACAGGGCGATGAATACAAAGAAGAACCACGTTCGAATCCGACCAGTCCAGCAGAACAGTCTGAAAGAAACAGTCATAACTTTTGATTCTCAAAAGCTATGAAGGCCAATGAGTACTTGTTGGAAAGCTCTTGAAGTCTAGTTTCCAATGACATCAACCCCGACCTGTTTGGAGAAACTGTTATGGCGCCCGACCAGTTTTAGTGCATACTGGTCAGAAAGGTCAACAGTCTGCCAGACGTTCAACTTCCCATGCAAAACTGTACCACTCTACAATGTTTCGTGGTGCATGCTACACATGGTTTGAAAGCTTATCGAGTCTACTTTCACACCCAACAAACGGATCGTCATTTGGAGTTCCCAAGATGGAGTTATTGCCTTTTTACTGAAGACTGCTCAGAAGTCCAACAGCCGCGCCATAACTCTTGGGAATCCAATCTCGTGGAAGCCTTTACACATTCTAAGTCTTTTCGTTTCCTTTTCGTGTTTTCACCCATCTAGGAGGGTTGTTCCTAGTATATATATCCCTTTGCTTCCAAACAAACGCAGACTTTTGATAATCGAAATACAAACCCCTTTGTTCAGCTGTGTGCTAACAAATCCAGAGAGAGATCTCTACCCCTTTGCTCTTGTGTTTTCCTTCGCGGAGATTACAGAAGCGGCCGCGTCATCGGCACCCAATCCGTGCTCCTGGTCCATCGATTCCAGGTTGCGTAGGTTGGTTTCTTTGAGAGTGTGGTTGGGCGAATCCTTGGTTCAGGCTGCCGTATAGAGACGGTGGTTGGCTCCTTGTGCACGTCGTCAGGTTGCACTAGTTATCGCTGCTTGCAGCAAGTTATCGGCCGTTCTTCGGCTAGTTATCAAGACCGGAATCCTACGTCGTGAAGATCGGGACCAAGACCCCATCACATAGGTATCGCCATGGTTCAAAGAATTTTCACCGCACCTCATTGAATGCTAAAACGACTCACAAAACGGGACAGAGGGAGTATGAATATGGCATGTTAGTATTACAGTATTACTACCACATATGAATATGACATGTTAGTATTACAGTATTACTAGATATATATTCCCGCGTGTTGCACCGGGCTACGATTTTTTTAGACTGCTGTTCCTACCGTAGTGATATTTTTCTCACGCGCACATGTGTCACGGTATCAGTACCACGCGAGGGGAGAAGCGCGGCTTGTTGACGGGCAGCACCCCCTAGTCCTCCTACACGTCGTGACTGGTGCCGTCACCTATCAGTGCCTCGTCATGCAATATAATTCGGTTGGATATGCGACTGGATCTTCCAGGCTTTGGGGCCGTTTGGTAGAGCTTATGGAGCAGCTCTTGAAGCTGTTTTTCGGCTCACTCTGCCAAACAGGTAGAAACGAAAACGCTTCCCACACGGAGCTCTGGAAAACGCGGTGAGACGAGGCGGCAGCGCGTGGTGAAGCCGAAAATAGCAGCTTCATCGCACTTCGTCTGACAACGCGTGGGTCCGGACCCTTCTGCCCCTGCGGATGTGGCGAGGTCAGATGGCTACCACGGCGAGGCGGAGCGTGGCCTGCACCGGCGAGGAGCACGGGCGCCAGCCGCAACGACGAGGCGGAGCTCGGCTGCGGGCTACATTGGTGACGAGATGGAGCTCGACGCAGACCTCCGCCGCCGCACGCACACACATCAACACAGAGTCCGCACATCACTACAGTCGCTCCCACCTCGCCGCACGCCGCCGCTGTTGCTCTCATTACGCCGCACGCCGCCGCACGCCGCATAGCCGGCCGGCGCGTGGGATGGTACCTCATCCGTGCTTCTGTTGGGAACATGGAGAAAATAAGCTTCCGTGCTTCTGTTGGGAGTTGGGACGGAGAACAAGATGCGTGTGGATGTGCATGCAGAGTCTTAATTTTGAATCCTATGTTAGGGTTTACTAGAATTGATATATCATCCATGTAACCTGGGTTTTGGATGAGGTAGAGTCATGCTTAGTTTGCTGTCATGGTTGGGCTGGGAAGGCTATAATTTTAATACTAACTAATGATCTATGCAACTTTGGATTGGTAATCTTTTCGTAACATGGTGAATAGGAATCCGGCAGGATGGTTTGATCTTGGTGGTGGTATGTTGTCAGAATTTGGGTAAATGTTTTCTGGTGGATTGTTGGAATTGGTGGAATGGGTTGGTGCTAGTTCCTGCCTGGATTCTAAGGACTGGTTCTCGAAGCCTGTAACCCGGCTTAACAGCGCAACCATGAGACCTACATGAGCTATGGGCCTGGCTAATTAATTAGTTTCCTCCAAGTTATGCTACATCGGAACGGTTTGTGTGGCTCAAGAGGGGGCTTCTGCAGTAGTGTTGGTACCCACTGTTAGCGGTAAAACCTTAGAGGAGGTGTAACACAGACTTGGAGGGGACTTTGTAAAGGCCTTGTAGTGTGACCCCGCTAAGCACCTAGGTAGTGTGAAGTGTGAAGGGGAACATGACTCGTGGTGAAAGTGTGCAACCTCTGCAGAGTGTAAAACTGATATATCAGCCGTGCTCGGTCAAGAGCGGCTTGGACTTCTTCGGGATTAGGTGGCTCTGGTTCGGTTGGGTGGTTCTCTTGGAAAGAGAATGGTTGGTTCAGTTGGGAGTTTGGATGAAATCCAAGTGTTGGTTTGGTTCTCTGAGGAGAACGACAGATTTCACCTAGTAATTAGGTGCTAAGGATTTAAGGAAAACTAAGATGTGCTTAAGCGCTTGTGTCAAACCTTGTAGACCTTTTCTTGTGTTGGCCCTCATGTCATACATTTCTACACTTGCGGAGTACATTTCGATATACTCACCCTTCTCTTTGTTCCCCCTGCTACCCCACCCAGTTGTTCGGACTAGAAGACGGAGTCCCTAGAAGATGTTGTTGCCTGAAGACAACGTCGATGCTAGGCTGGTGTACCCCCGGTCGACTGCCTGCGGGGATGGAGACCCTGCTTCGCTGGCATTTTGATGTAATTTTTGTTTAGACCCTCTGGTCATTTTGTAATATTAATCGCTTTTGTAATAAACACTGATTTGTATCACTATATTGTCATCGCATGTATGAATAAACAGATCCTGGCAAACATGTGTTGTGCATTTGGTTTTGTTTTTAAAACCGGATGTGACAGAACCTTTTATAAATTCTATTAAATAACTTATTCAAATTATCACTAAATTTTCTTCTGACATGATAGGTCATAGTTTAATCTCGATCTCTTTTGAATTGTTCCTTTGGATTTTGCTATGAGTTTTGTGTAAACTAATTGACTGAAGTGTCTGGATTTATTATCTAGCCTATATGACTAGATAGAGACAGAAACAAAAAGATTCGAAGTTTATCAAACTTCGTCGAATTTACAATTAACGATGTCTATTGTTGCGTAACTTTTTTTCACCATCTTTGGATTAACCTTTTATACGAAGCGAGGATGAAAGTGTAAGCGAGATAGTAATAGTGTGTGGTTCATTGAGCTGTCTACCATCGCCACTGCACGCTGTTGGTGCACAGTTCTTTTCTATGAGCACCGCCGTACCATCGGCCTAACAAACCAATCATCTTCATTTGTTTCTTGGTAGCACCTGAACTCCCGAGTCGACCCTCGATTAGTAATCAGTCACGTCGAACGTCCAAGATAACGATCTCAAATGAAAACTTAAAACTACAAAGTTGTATATCTCATCAAGAGTTACAACTTTTATATAAAAAGTATCTTCATTTGGCACCGTACAAAGAAGATATGATTTTTCTAAGGCGACAAGAGCTTGTACGCGATCAATATGCTGCTGAAATTTTATATTATTATTTTTTGGCATGTTAATGACCTGAAATCAAAAAACTCAAAACTATAAAATTATAGATCCCATCGAGAGCTACAACTTTCATATGGAAAGTATCTCCATTTGATACCATATAAGAAAGATATGATTTTCCAAGGCGACAAGGGCTTGTACGCGATTAATATACTGCTGAAAATGTGTTTAATTTTTTGAGCATATTAACGACCCCAAATTAAAAAACTCAAAACTAGAAACTTGTAGATCTCATCGAGAGCTACGATTTTCATATGAACATTATCTTAATTTGAGATCGTACAAAAAAGATATAATTTTTCTAAGATTGCGCTTGCTACGCCCATCTAGTTGGCGCGGCGCTATAGTGCTATCGCAGCGGCTCAGCAAGCTTGTCCACCTAAAAATCGTTGTCCGCTGTCCACATCGTGCTGCGCTGATGCATGTGGCGTGACAGCGTGTTTTGGCCGCACCAGAGACTTAGACACGGCCAAACGGGTTAGATTCGAAAATAAAGAGCGTGTTCGACAGCCGGTTACCACAGCGGCTGCCGCTAGGCTAGTCGCTGCTCCTCTCGCAAGTTACTGTACAATATACCTAAGGGTAGCCAGCCGTAGCTGCTGAAAAGCAGCAGCTGAACAGGCTAAAAAAACAATTACCCTGTTCGGCTGCTATATTCAATCGGCTTATCACTCGTACTTCAATTTATTTTCTCTCACAGAATACTACTGAATCAGCTGAAATCAGCCAAGAAACGTACCAGCCGAACAGAGCCAATGGTGTTAGTTTTAAAAGCTGTTTTTAAAAAAGTTTAAAAATAAAAAAATTCCTTTTGACTGGGCTAGCTGACGAGCGAGCCTAGTCGGCAACATCTGGGTGGCTTCAACGACGGATATCGTGCAGCCACTGGAGTACCACGGTGATCACTGGAGTATTATTAATGTGCGCATGTGCCAGTGGAGACGATGGCGACAGCAGAATAACAAGGCAAAGCAGCGCGCGTCGGCGACCTGCAGTCGCGTCTAAAATACCCTTATCTTTTTTGACCTTTTCTTTTTCCCCTCATTTTTTCTTCTTTTTTATTTTTTGTCTCTTTTTTATTTTATTTTTCTTTATTTTTTTCTTACTTATTTTACCTATCCTTTTCTCTCTCCACGTTATCTCTTATCCACATCCACACGCATCTTGTTCTCCGTCCCAACTCCCAACAGAAGCACGGAAGCTTATTTTCTCCATGTTCCCAACAGAAGCACGGATGAGGTACCATCCCACGCGCCGGCCGGCTATGCGGCGTGCGGCGGCGTGCGGCGTAATGAGAGCAACAGCGGCGGCGTGCGGCGAGGTGGGAGCGACTGTAGTGATGTGCGGACTCTGTGTTGATGTGTGTGCGTGCGGCGGCGGAGGTCTGCGTCGAGCTCCATCTCGTCACCAATGTAGCCCGCAGCCGAGCTCCGCCTCGTCGTTGCGGCTGGCGCCCGTGCTCCTCGCCGGTGCAGGCCACGCTCCGCCTCGCCGTGGTAGCCATCTGACCTCGCCACATCCGCAGGGGCAGAAGGGTCCGGACCCACGCGTTGTCAGACGAAGTGCGATGAAGCTGCTATTTTCGGCTTCACCACGCGCTGCCGCCTCGTCTCACCGCGTTTTCCAGAGCTCCGTGTGGGAAGCGTTTTCGTTTCTACCTGTTTGGCAGAGTGAGCCGAAAAACAGCTTCAAGAGCTGCTCCATAAGCTCTACCAAACGGCCCCAAAGCCTGGAAGATCCAGTCGCATATCCAACCGAATTATATTGCATGACGAGGCACTGATAGGTGACGGCACCAGTCACGACGTGTAGGAGGACTAGGGGGTGCTGCCCGTCAACAAGCCGCGCTTCTCCCCTCGCGTGGTACTGATACCGTGACACATGTGCGCGTGAGAAAAATATCACTACGGTAGGAACAGCAGTCTAAAAAAATCGTAGCCCGGTGCAACACGCGGGAATATATATCTAGTAATACTGTAATACTAACATGTCATATTCATATGTGGTAGTAATACTGTAATACTAACATGCCATATTCATACTCCCTCTGTCCCGTTTTGTGAGTCGTTTTAGCATTCAATGAGGTGCGGTGAAAATTCTTTGAACCATGGCGATACCTATGTGATGGGGTCTTGGTCCCGATCTTCACGACGTAGGATTCCGGTCTTGATAACTAGCCGAAGAACGGCCGATAACTTGCTGCAAGCAGCGATAACTAGTGCAACCTGACGACGTGCACAAGGAGCCAACCACCGTCTCTATACGGCAGCCTGAACCAAGGATTCGCCCAACCACACTCTCAAAGAAACCAACCTACGCAACCTGGAATCGATGGACCAGGAGCACGGATTGGGTGCCGATGACGCGGCCGCTTCTGTAATCTCCGCGAAGGAAAACACAAGAGCAAAGGGGTAGAGATCTCTCTCTGGATTTGTTAGCACACAGCTGAACAAAGGGGTTTGTATTTCGATTATCAAAAGTCTGCGTTTGTTTGGAAGCAAAGGGATATATATACTAGGAACAACCCTCCTAGATGGGTGAAAACACGAAAAGGAAACGAAAAGACTTAGAATGTGTAAAGGCTTCCACGAGATTGGATTCCCAAGAGTTATGGCGCGGCTGTTGGACTTCTGAGCAGTCTTCAGTAAAAAGGCAATAACTCCATCTTGGGAACTCCAAATGACGATCCGTTTGTTGGGTGTGAAAGTAGACTCGATAAGCTTTCAAACCATGTGTAGCATGCACCACGAAACATTGTAGAGTGGTACAGTTTTGCATGGGAAGTTGAACGTCTGGCAGACTGTTGACCTTTCTGACCAGTATGCACTAAAACTGGTCGGGCGCCATAACAGTTTCTCCAAACAGGTCGGGGTTGATGTCATTGGAAACTAGACTTCAAGAGCTTTCCAACAAGTACTCATTGGCCTTCATAGCTTTTGAGAATCAAAAGTTATGACTGTTTCTTTCAGACTGTTCTGCTGGACTGGTCGGATTCGAACGTGGTTCTTCTTTGTATTCATCGCCCTGTGTGTTCTTGTCATCCTCCTTGGTAAACCTGAGTAATAGCAATGTACTCGACTTAGGAAGTATATAATTCTTATTAGTATTTAAATTAGCTTCACAAAGTAGCGCGTTCACCTCTTGTTGTAGTTCCTTTGCCTGACTACGTGTAATTGGTCCTTTAGAGACTTGGGCTGGTGTAGTTGTGCTCGGCATGGTCGGTATGGAGGTCGGTGATGTCGGAGTAGAGGTCGGCATGGTCGGTATGGTGGTCGGTGATGTCGGAGTAGAGGTCGGTGGGGTCTGCGAGGAGGTCGGTATGGAGGTCGGTGATGTCGGAGTAGAGGTCGGTGGTCGGTGATGTCGGAGTAGAGGTCGGCATGGTCGGTATGGAGGTCGGTGATGTCGGAGAGGTCTGCGAGGAGGTCGCCGAGGTCTGCCTAGTTGGGATGTCCTCATCATCCTCCCCTTCTTGAATAGGAGTCGTCCTCGACTCTGATTCTTCTAAGGTCAATACTTGTGCTAGGCCAACAGGGGTAGATGCTTTGTTTCTATTACAATCTTCTTCTTCCATCACAGCATGGTGTTTGAATCTATAATCATATAAACCAAGTAGTAGTCTTGTAGGTGGAAACCAAAAGGATTTAGAATCAAATTTAGCTTTCACCTTGAATGGATGCTTAGAATTTGGAGTGGGTGTTGATGTCCTTGGGATGGTCTTATCATCCTCCCTCCCTTCAAGAAAAGTCGTCCTCGACTTTTGTTCACCTGAAATCAGCTTAGACAAACTATCGGGTGGATGTTTGTGCCAACTGCTATGATCACTTATTGAAGATTGTTCTCTGCCTTCTTTAAGATTCATATGCACATTATTTCTTTTCTCATGAGAGAAAAGGATAGGTAAAATAAGTAAGAAAAAAATAAAGAAAAATAAAATAAAAAAGAGACAAAAAATAAAAAAGAAGAAAAAATGAGGGGAAAAAGAAAAGGTCAAAAAAGATAAGGGTATTTTAGACGCGACTGCAGGTCGCCGACGCGCGCTGCTTTGCCTTGTTATTCTGCTGTCGCCATCGTCTCCACTGGCACATGCGCACATTAATAATACTCCAGTGATC
>JAHUYU010001463.1:0-22710 GCA_030439765.1 Tripidium arundinaceum
TGGAGTAGCGGTGGATTATTGAGCGGAATGTGGTGATTGTTTTAGGCTCCGATCGATGATTGTGAGGGGTCCTTGTGCCTATTCCCGATGGGAGATTCGCGAAAGGCAACTCTAGTGGAATCGTGGCTTGTGGAGCCTCTCTTGTGTGGGTCTTATGATGCCCAAGTGGTGGGCTAGGCGTGTGATGCCTATTAGCGCGTGAGCCACCAAGTTAGTGTCTCACCACAACGTGGACGTAGGTTGCCGGCAAGCAACCGAACCACGGGGATATATCTTGTGTCAAATTGTCTCTTTGATATTCTTGATTGACACTTGCCCGGTTCGGTATAACACTCTATCCCTTGCTATTTACTTTCCTAGCTTACTTATGTAGAGCTTGTTTGCTTGCAAGTAGTTGTAATTAGCTTCCTAGCTTGCTCTCTAGTGTAGTGGTAACCTTAGTTGCTTAGTTCTGTGCTTGTGTGTATATCAACCTAGAGACTATAGCAACTAGAATTATGTAGGAAGGCTTGCTTGTGGTGTATTAGAGCTAGAGCAATTAGTTTGCATAGTCACCATATTTTTGTCTAACAAGTTGCTCTAGTGATCTTGTAGAAATTTTTATAGGCTATTCACCCCCCTCAAGCTATTTAGATCCTATCAATTGGTATCGAAGCCGTGGTCATCGTCAATTTAAGGCTTAACAACCTTCGGTGTAACAAATGGCTTAAATCAATCACATGGGCAAGCCACCATACTTTGATGGGACACACTATGACTTTTCAAGAGGAACATGAGTGCACACTTGAAATCAATAAGTAGAAAAGTTTGGGGAGCTGTGGAGAAGAAAATTGAGATTGTTGACAAAGAAAATCCAACTCCAAATGACGAAGAGAAGCTTCAACATAATGATATTGCCATCAAAACAATCTATGATGGTATTGATGTGAAGGTGTTTGAGCAAATCAAAGATCTTGAGTTTGCATATGATGTATGGAAGAGATTGGAGGAATCATATGAGGGCACGCAAGCGGTGAAGGGAGAAAATTGTACATTCTCAAGGACAAGTTGACAAGCTTCAAAATGCAAGAAGGAGAAAGCATACTGGAAATGTTTCATAGGCTCCAAGTAATTGTGAATGATTGAAGAGTTTGGGTGAGAAAGTGGAAGACAAGGATTTCTCTCACCGATTCTTGAGATGCTTGCCTTCGAGGTTTGACACTTTGGTCACTGTTCTTGTGAGAAATGGCTTGGAGAATGACCCCAAACCAAGTACTAGGTGATATGGTCACACAAGACACATACCATGTGGAAAGGGATGGGGTTAGCCAAGAGGATGAGAAGAAGAAGAAGAGTATGGCACTCAAGGCCGCATCATCATCCAAGAGCAAGCGTAAGAAGAAGAAAGAGGAATCAAGTGATGATGAAGGCTCAAGTGCTTGTGATGATGAAGATGAAGAAATGGCCCTCTTTGTGAGAAGATTTGGAAAATTCATGAAGAAGAAGGGCTATGGGGTTAGAAGAAGGAAGACTTCATCCAAGAACAAGGATGAAATTAGAAGGTGCTTCAAGTGCAAGAGCAAGGATCATCTTATTGCGGATTGTCCTTACAATAGTGACAATGATAAGAAGAATGAAAAGAAAGAGAAGAAGGACAAGGAAGGCAAGAAGATGACCTTCAAGAAGAAGAAGAAGGGGCACTCTTATTGTGTGACATGGGATAGTGATGCTTCCTCTAGTGATGATGATGATGATGAAGGAAGGCCACCAAGAAGAAGGCACTTGCAAGCACTGCTATCAACAACAAGCCTTCTCTCTTTGATGCTCCATCGACATGCTTCATGACCAAGGGCCCTTGTGGCAAAACCACCCAAATTATGCTGGCCCACATACACCTATCATTGTCTTAAAGACCTCTAACTGTTGTGCACGGGAACCAGATAATTCCAGCTATCGGGTGTCCTTGGGAACCCCAAATCATCCACTTTTACTCTGATGTAATATATTTCTGTACCAACTGTTGTAATACTGCAATGTCTTCTGTAATGATCTTGATCAAATGTGAAAAGTGGATGATTTGGGGTTCCCAAGGACACCCGATAGCTGGAATTATCTGGTTCCCGTGCACAACAGTTAGAGGTCTTTAAGACAATGATAGGTGTATGTGGGCCAGCATAATTTGGGTGGTTTTGCCACAAGGGCCCTTGGTCATGAAGCATGTCGATGGAGCATCAAAGAGAGAAGGCTTGTTGTTGATAGCAGTGCTTGCAAGTGCCTTCTTCTTGGTGGCCTTCCTTCATCATCATCATCATCACTAGAGGAAGCATCACTATCCCATGTCACACAATAAGAGTGCCCCTTCTTCTTCTTCTTGAAGGTCATCTTCTTGCCTTCCTTGTCCTTCTTCTCTTTCTTTTCATTCTTCTTATCATTGTCACTATTGTAAGGACAATCCGCAATAAGATGATCCTTGCTCTTGCACTTGAAGCACCTTCTAATTTCATCCTTGTTCTTGGATGAAGTCTTCCTTCTTCTAACCCCATAGCCCTTCTTCTTCATGAATTTTCCAAATCTTCTCACAAAGAGGGCCATTTCTTCATCTTCATCATCACAAGCACTTGAGCCTTCATCATCACTTGATTCCTCTTTCTTCTTCTTACGCTTGCTCTTGGATGATGATGCGGCCTTGAGTGCCATACTCTTCTTCTTCTTCTCATCCTCTTGGCTAACCCCATCCCTTTCCACATGGTATGTGTCTTGTGTGACCATATCACCTAGTACTTGGTTTGGGGTCATTCTCCAAGCCATTTCTCACAAGAACAGTGACCAAAGTGTCAAACCTCGAAGGCAAGCATCTCAAGAATCGGTGAGAGAAATCCTTGTCTTCCACTTTCTCACCCAAACTCTTCAATCATTCACAATTACTTGGAGCCTATGAAACATTTCCAGTATGCTTTCTCCTTCTTGCATTTTGAAGCTTGTCAACTTGTCCTTGAGAATGTACAATTTTCTCCCTTCACCGCTTGCGTGCCCTCATATGATTCCTCCAATCTCTTCCATACATCATATGCAAACTCAAGATCTTTGATTTGCTCAAACACCTTCACATCAATACCATCATAGATTGTTTTGATGGCAATATCATTATGTTGAAGCTTCTCTTCGTCATTTGGAGTTGGATTTTCTTTGTCAACAATCTCAATTTTCTTCTCCACAGCTCCCCAAACTTTTCTACTTATTGATTTCAAGTGTGCACTCATGTTCCTCTTGAAAAGTCATAGTGTGTCCCATCAAAGTATGGTGGCTTGCCCATGTGATTGATTTAAGCCATTTGTTACACCGAAGGTTGTTAAGCCTTAAATTGACGATGACCACGGCTTCGATACCAATTGATAGGATCTAAATAGCTTGAGGGGGGTGAATAGCCTATAAAAATTTCTACAAGATCACTAGAGCAACTTGTTAGACAAAAATATGGTGACTATGCAAACTAATTGCTCTAGCTCTAATACACCACAAGCAAGCCTTCCTACATAATTCTAGTTGCTATAGTCTCTAGGTTGATATACACACAAGCACAGAACTAAGCAACTAAGGTTACCACTACACTAGAGAGCAAGCTAGGAAGCTAATTACAACTACTTGCAAGCAAACAAGCTCTACATAAGTAAGCTAGGAAAGTAAATAGCAAGGGATAGAGTGTTATACCGAACCGGGCAAGTGTCAATCAAGAATATCAAAGAGACAATTTGACACAAGATATATCCCCGTGGTTCGGTTGCTTGCCGGCAACCTACGTCCACGTTGTGGTGAGACACTAACTTGGTGGCTCACGCGCTAATAGGCATCACACGCCTAGCCCACCACTTGGGCATCATAAGACCCACACAAGAGAGGCTCCACAAGCCACGATTCCACTAGAGTTGCCTTTCGCGAATCTCCCATCGGGAATAGGCACAAGGACCCCTCACAATCATCGATCGGAGCCTAAAACAATCACCACATTCCGCTCAATAATCCACCGCTACTCCAAGCCGTCTAGACGGCGGCAACCACCAATAGTAACAAGAAATCCTAGAGCAAAACGATCACTAGTGCCACTAGATGCCTCAACTCAATGCAAATGCACTTTGGATCACTCCCAATCTCACAAAGATGATCAACAAATGATGGAGATGACTGGGAGAGGTTTGGCTCAGCTCAAAGGGTTGTATCACAAGTGAAAATGGCCAAGAGAACCCCAAGAGCTGGCCAAGGGCCTTAAATAGAAGGCCAAGCCATGCACTAGCCGTTGGAGCCCAAGACCGACCGCTGGACCATCTTTGCATGACCGTTGGACCGTCCTACAGTCATGGTCCGATGCTCCATCTGCTGCCGCATATCCCTGCGTTCGAAGAGAGCCGTTGCTGCTCCAACGGTCGAATCCTGTGTGCCTAGAACTGCTCAGTCCGACCGAATCATTGGACCAACGTGCCTGCACAGTCCGATGCCATCCAGTAAGGGTCCAGAGACGAAAATTGAGTCGGGCCTCAGTCCGACGCAGGCCGTCGGAGCAAGCCTTGGTCCGACCCTCTTAGCCATCGCGCGTGCTCCTGCCGCATCACATCGGTCGGACAATGAAAATCCAACTCCAAATGACGAAGAGAAGCTTCAACATAATGATATTGCCATCAAAACAATCTATGATGGTATTGATGTGAAGGTGTTTGAGCAAATCAAAGATCTTGAGTTTGCATATGATGTATGGAAGAGATTGGAGGAATCATATGAGGGCACGCAAGCGGTGAAGGGAGAAAATTGTACATTCTCAAGGACAAGTTGACAAGCTTCAAAATGCAAGAAGGAGAAAGCATACTGGAAATGTTTCATAGGCTCCAAGTAATTGTGAATGATTGAAGAGTTTGGGTGAGAAAGTGGAAGACAAGGATTTCTCTCACCGATTCTTGAGATGCTTGCCTTCGAGGTTTGACACTTTGGTCACTGTTCTTGTGAGAAATGGCTTGGAGAATGACCCCAAACCAAGTACTAGGTGATATGGTCACACAAGACACATACCATGTGGAAAGGGATGGGGTTAGCCAAGAGGATGAGAAGAAGAAGAAGAGTATGGCACTCAAGGCCGCATCATCATCCAAGAGCAAGCGTAAGAAGAAGAAAGAGGAATCAAGTGATGATGAAGGCTCAAGTGCTTGTGATGATGAAGATGAAGAAATGGCCCTCTTTGTGAGAAGATTTGGAAAATTCATGAAGAAGAAGGGCTATGGGGTTAGAAGAAGGAAGACTTCATCCAAGAACAAGGATGAAATTAGAAGGTGCTTCAAGTGCAAGAGCAAGGATCATCTTATTGCGGATTGTCCTTACAATAGTGACAATGATAAGAAGAATGAAAAGAAAGAGAAGAAGGACAAGGAAGGCAAGAAGATGACCTTCAAGAAGAAGAAGAAGGGGCACTCTTATTGTGTGACATGGGATAGTGATGCTTCCTCTAGTGATGATGATGATGATGAAGGAAGGCCACCAAGAAGAAGGCACTTGCAAGCACTGCTATCAACAACAAGCCTTCTCTCTTTGATGCTCCATCGACATGCTTCATGACCAAGGGCCCTTGTGGCAAAACCACCCAAATTATGCTGGCCCACATACACCTATCATTGTCTTAAAGACCTCTAACTGTTGTGCACGGGAACCAGATAATTCCAGCTATCGGGTGTCCTTGGGAACCCCAAATCATCCACTTTTCACATTTGATCAAGATCATTACAGAAGACATTGCAGTATTACAACAGTTGGTACAGAAATATATTACATCAGAGTAAAAGTGCGGAAGTATTACAAACCATAAGTTTACAAACCATTTATTTAAACGTTACAAACCATGAGTTTTTGCCTTCAACTAAGAAGGATAGCATCACGACATAATATACAGCACATACAAAAAGTCATCCTGCCCAAGGATGATTCGCATACACATCTACTACTGGCTATCATCATCACGAACCGTCATATAGCATGGACAAACATTCACGTACTGTAGAGGTTCACCTGCGACAGGGATTAACAAACCTTGAGTACTGAATTGTACTCCGCATGATTTAACCGGCAAAAAGAAAAGACTCCAAGGATATGCAGGCTTTAAAGAGGTACAAGGGGGTTAGCAAGATTCAAGAATAACTTTGCATAAAAGCTTACTACAAGTAGATCCTTACTTTCAATGTTTTAGCTCAAAATTAAGTTATCACCAGTGTCCAATTTGCACTCGATCTAAATCAATCACTTAATTAACCATCCCAACTCAAGTACATTCGTCACCATGTTCCATTAATTAACTACGATGATGGTGCGAGGATCAAGGGTTCCTCATATCAAGAAGAGACGGCGATTCGAATCAATGTACATCCAGCTAGAGTAAATCTAACTGCACGATATATACAGGTCCTGGACCTCCATATATCAACCATTCTCTCGGATCATCCAAAACGTGAACCGGTCCGCACTACCCAAGAGCACAGTACTCCACCGTCCTACTCCGTCCTCGATGGTGGCCTAGTAGTGTGGGTACACGCTACTCCCACCATCTCCCACGCCCAGTATGCGGTTGTCTTTTCACATAATGGAATAGCCGAGGTACTCAGGCTTACCGAGGGCATGCAGTTAGATTTACTCTAGCTGGATGTACATTGATTCGAATCGCCGTCTCTTCTTGGATATGAGGAACCCTTGATCCTCGCACCATCATCGTAGTTAATTAATGGAACATGGTGACGAATGTACTTGAGTTGGGATGGTTAATTAAGTGATTGATTTAGATCGAGTGCAAATTGGACACTGGTGATAACTTAATTTTGAGCTAAAACATTGAAAGTAAGGATCTACTTGTAGTAAGCTTTTATGCAAAGTTATTCTTGAATCTTGCTAACCCCCTTGTACCTCTTTAAAGCCTGCATATCCTTGGAGTCTTTTCTTTTTGCCGGTTAAATCATGCGGAGTACAATTCAGTACTCAAGGTTTGTTAATCCCTGTCGCAGGTGAACCTCTACAGTACGTGAATGTTTGTCCATGCTATATGACGGTTCGTGATGATGATAGCCAGTAGTAGATGTGTATGCGAATCATCCTTGGGCAGGATGACTTTTTGTATGTGCTGTATATTATGTCGTGATGCTATCCTTCTTAGTTGAAGGCAAAAACTCATGGTTTGTAACGTTTAAATAAATGGTTTGTAAACTTATGGTTTGTAATACTTCCGCACTTTTACTCTGATGTAATATATTTCTGTACCAACTGTTGTAATACTGCAATGTCTTCTGTAATGATCTTGATCAAATGTGAAAAGTGGATGATTTGGGGTTCCCAAGGACACCCGATAGCTGGAATTATCTGGTTCCCGTGCACAACAGTTAGAGGTCTTTAAGACAATGATAGGTGTATGTGGGCCAGCATAATTTGGGTGGTTTTGCCACAAGGGCCCTTGGTCATGAAGCATGTCGATGGAGCATCAAAGAGAGAAGGCTTGTTGTTGATAGCAGTGCTTGCAAGTGCCTTCTTCTTGGTGGCCTTCCTTCATCATCATCATCATCACTAGAGGAAGCATCACTATCCCATGTCACACAATAAGAGTGCCCCTTCTTCTTCTTCTTGAAGGTCATCTTCTTGCCTTCCTTGTCCTTCTTCTCTTTCTTTTCATTCTTCTTATCATTGTCACTATTGTAAGGACAATCCGCAATAAGATGATCCTTGCTCTTGCACTTGAAGCACCTTCTAATTTCATCCTTGTTCTTGGATGAAGTCTTCCTTCTTCTAACCCCATAGCCCTTCTTCTTCATGAATTTTCCAAATCTTCTCACAAAGAGGGCCATTTCTTCATCTTCATCATCACAAGCACTTGAGCCTTCATCATCACTTGATTCCTCTTTCTTCTTCTTACGCTTGCTCTTGGATGATGATGCGGCCTTGAGTGCCATACTCTTCTTCTTCTTCTCATCCTCTTGGCTAACCCCATCCCTTTCCACATGGTATGTGTCTTGTGTGACCATATCACCTAGTACTTGGTTTGGGGTCATTCTCCAAGCCATTTCTCACAAGAACAGTGACCAAAGTGTCAAACCTCGAAGGCAAGCATCTCAAGAATCGGTGAGAGAAATCCTTGTCTTCCACTTTCTCACCCAAACTCTTCAATCATTCACAATTACTTGGAGCCTATGAAACATTTCCAGTATGCTTTCTCCTTCTTGCATTTTGAAGCTTGTCAACTTGTCCTTGAGAATGTACAATTTTCTCCCTTCACCGCTTGCGTGCCCTCATATGATTCCTCCAATCTCTTCCATACATCATATGCAAACTCAAGATCTTTGATTTGCTCAAACACCTTCACATCAATACCATCATAGATTGTTTTGATGGCAATATCATTATGTTGAAGCTTCTCTTCGTCATTTGGAGTTGGATTTTCATTGTCCGACCGATGTGATGCGGCAGGAGCACGCGCGATGGCTAAGAGGGTCGGACCAAGGCTTGCTCCGACGGCCTGCGTCGGACTGAGGCCCGACTCAATTTTCGTCTCTGGACCCTTACTGGATGGCATCGGACTGTGCAGGCACGTTGGTCCAATGATTCGGTCGGACTGAGCAGTTCTAGGCACACAGGATTCGACCGTTGGAGCAGCAACGGCTCTCTTCGAACGCAGGGATATGCGGCAGCAGATGGAGCATCGGACCATGACTGTAGGACGGTCCAACGGTCATGCAAAGATGGTCCAGCGGTCGGTCTTGGGCTCCAACGGCTAGTGCATGGCTTGGCCTTCTATTTAAGGCCCTTGGCCAGCTCTTGGGGGTTCTCTTGGCCATTTTCACTTGTGATACAACCCTTTGAGCTGAGCCAAACCTCTCCCAGTCATCTCCATCATTTGTTGATCATCTTTGTGAGATTGGGAGTGATCCAAAGTGCATTTGCATTGAGTTGAGGCATCTAGTGGCACTAGTGATCGTTTTGCTCTAGGATTTCTTGTTACTATTGGTGGTTGCCGCCGTCTAGACGGCTTGGAGTAGCGGTGGATTATTGAGCGGAATGTGGTGATTGTTTTAGGCTCCGATCGATGATTGTGAGGGGTCCTTGTGCCTATTCCCGATGGGAGATTCGCGAAAGGCAACTCTAGTGGAATCGTGGCTTGTGGAGCCTCTCTTGTGTGGGTCTTATGATGCCCAAGTGGTGGGCTAGGCGTGTGATGCCTATTAGCGCGTGAGCCACCAAGTTAGTGTCTCACCACAACGTGGACGTAGGTTGCCGGCAAGCAACCGAACCACGGGGATATATCTTGTGTCAAATTGTCTCTTTGATATTCTTGATTGACACTTGCCCGGTTCGGTATAACACTCTATCCCTTGCTATTTACTTTCCTAGCTTACTTATGTAGAGCTTGTTTGCTTGCAAGTAGTTGTAATTAGCTTCCTAGCTTGCTCTCTAGTGTAGTGGTAACCTTAGTTGCTTAGTTCTGTGCTTGTGTGTATATCAACCTAGAGACTATAGCAACTAGAATTATGTAGGAAGGCTTGCTTGTGGTGTATTAGAGCTAGAGCAATTAGTTTGCATAGTCACCATATTTTTGTCTAACAAGTTGCTCTAGTGATCTTGTAGAAATTTTTATAGGCTATTCACCCCCTCAAGCTATTTAGATCCTATCAATTGGTATCGAAGCCGTGGTCATCGTCAATTTAAGGCTTAACAACCTTCGGTGTAACAAATGGCTTAAATCAATCACATGGGCAAGCCACCATACTTTGATGGGACACACTATGACTTTTCAAGAGGAACATGAGTGCACACTTGAAATCAATAAGTAGAAAAGTTTGGGAGCTGTGGAGAAGAAAATTGAGATTGTTGACAAAGAAAATCCAACTCCAAATGACGAAGAGAAGCTTCAACATAATGATATTGCCATCAAAACAATCTATGATGGTATTGATGTGAAGGTGTTTGAGCAAATCAAAGATCTTGAGTTTGCATATGATGTATGGAAGAGATTGGAGGAATCATATGAGGGCACGCAAGCGGTGAAGGGAGAAAATTGTACATTCTCAAGGACAAGTTGACAAGCTTCAAAATGCAAGAAGGAGAAAGCATACTGGAAATGTTTCATAGGCTCCAAGTAATTGTGAATGATTGAAGAGTTTGGGTGAGAAAGTGGAAGACAAGGATTTCTCTCACCGATTCTTGAGATGCTTGCCTTCGAGGTTTGACACTTTGGTCACTGTTCTTGTGAGAAATGGCTTGGAGAATGACCCCAAACCAAGTACTAGGTGATATGGTCACACAAGACACATACCATGTGGAAAGGGATGGGGTTAGCCAAGAGGATGAGAAGAAGAAGAAGAGTATGGCACTCAAGGCCGCATCATCATCCAAGAGCAAGCGTAAGAAGAAGAAAGAGGAATCAAGTGATGATGAAGGCTCAAGTGCTTGTGATGATGAAGATGAAGAAATGGCCCTCTTTGTGAGAAGATTTGGAAAATTCATGAAGAAGAAGGGCTATGGGGTTAGAAGAAGGAAGACTTCATCCAAGAACAAGGATGAAATTAGAAGGTGCTTCAAGTGCAAGAGCAAGGATCATCTTATTGCGGATTGTCCTTACAATAGTGACAATGATAAGAAGAATGAAAAGAAAGAGAAGAAGGACAAGGAAGGCAAGAAGATGACCTTCAAGAAGAAGAAGAAGGGGCACTCTTATTGTGTGACATGGGATAGTGATGCTTCCTCTAGTGATGATGATGATGATGAAGGAAGGCCACCAAGAAGAAGGCACTTGCAAGCACTGCTATCAACAACAAGCCTTCTCTCTTTGATGCTCCATCGACATGCTTCATGACCAAGGGCCCTTGTGGCAAAACCACCCAAATTATGCTGGCCCACATACACCTATCATTGTCTTAAAGACCTCTAACTGTTGTGCACGGGAACCAGATAATTCCAGCTATCGGGTGTCCTTGGGAACCCCAAATCATCCACTTTTCACATTTGATCAAGATCATTACAGAAGACATTGCAGTATTACAACAGTTGGTACAGAAATATATTACATCAGAGTAAAAGTGCGGAAGTATTACAAACCATAAGTTTACAAACCATTTATTTAAACGTTACAAACCATGAGTTTTTGCCTTCAACTAAGAAGGATAGCATCACGACATAATATACAGCACATACAAAAAGTCATCCTGCCCAAGGATGATTCGCATACACATCTACTACTGGCTATCATCATCACGAACCGTCATATAGCATGGACAAACATTCACGTACTGTAGAGGTTCACCTGCGACAGGGATTAACAAACCTTGAGTACTGAATTGTACTCCGCATGATTTAACCGGCAAAAAGAAAAGACTCCAAGGATATGCAGGCTTTAAAGAGGTACAAGGGGGTTAGCAAGATTCAAGAATAACTTTGCATAAAAGCTTACTACAAGTAGATCCTTACTTTCAATGTTTTAGCTCAAAATTAAGTTATCACCAGTGTCCAATTTGCACTCGATCTAAATCAATCACTTAATTAACCATCCCAACTCAAGTACATTCGTCACCATGTTCCATTAATTAACTACGATGATGGTGCGAGGATCAAGGGTTCCTCATATCCAAGAAGAGACGGCGATTCGAATCAATGTACATCCAGCTAGAGTAAATCTAACTGCACGATATATACAGGTCCTGGACCTCCATATATCAACCATTCTCTCGGATCATCCAAAACGTGAACCGGTCCGCACTACCCAAGAGCACAGTACTCCACCGTCCTACTCCGTCCTCGATGGTGGCCTAGTAGTGTGGGTACACGCTACTCCCACCATCTCCCACGCCCAGTATGCGGTTGTCTTTTCACATAATGGAATAGCCGAGGTACTCAGGCTTACCGAGGGCATGCAGTTAGATTTACTCTAGCTGGATGTACATTGATTCGAATCGCCGTCTCTTCTTGGATATGAGGAACCCTTGATCCTCGCACCATCATCGTAGTTAATTAATGGAACATGGTGACGAATGTACTTGAGTTGGGATGGTTAATTAAGTGATTGATTTAGATCGAGTGCAAATTGGACACTGGTGATAACTTAATTTTGAGCTAAAACATTGAAAGTAAGGATCTACTTGTAGTAAGCTTTTATGCAAAGTTATTCTTGAATCTTGCTAACCCCCTTGTACTTCTTTAAAGCCTGCATATCCTTGGAGTCTTTTCTTTTTGCCGGTTAAATCATGCGGAGTACAATTCAGTACTCAAGGTTTGTTAATCCCTGTCGCAGGTGAACCTCTACAGTACGTGAATGTTTGTCCATGCTATATGACGGTTCGTGATGATGATAGCCAGTAGTAGATGTGTATGCGAATCATCCTTGGGCAGGATGACTTTTTGTATGTGCTGTATATTATGTCGTGATGCTATCCTTCTTAGTTGAAGGCAAAAACTCATGGTTTGTAACGTTTAAATAAATGGTTTGTAAACTTATGGTTTGTAATACTTCCGCACTTTTACTCTGATGTAATATATTTCTGTACCAACTGTTGTAATACTGCAATGTCTTCTGTAATGATCTTGATCAAATGTGAAAAGTGGATGATTTGGGGTTCCCAAGGACACCCGATAGCTGGAATTATCTGGTTCCCGTGCACAACAGTTAGAGGTCTTTAAGACAATGATAGGTGTATGTGGGCCAGCATAATTTGGGTGGTTTTGCCACAAGGGCCCTTGGTCATGAAGCATGTCGATGGAGCATCAAAGAGAGAAGGCTTGTTGTTGATAGCAGTGCTTGCAAGTGCCTTCTTCTTGGTGGCCTTCCTTCATCATCATCATCATCACTAGAGGAAGCATCACTATCCCATGTCACACAATAAGAGTGCCCCTTCTTCTTCTTCTTGAAGGTCATCTTCTTGCCTTCCTTGTCCTTCTTCTCTTTCTTTTCATTCTTCTTATCATTGTCACTATTGTAAGGACAATCCGCAATAAGATGATCCTTGCTCTTGCACTTGAAGCACCTTCTAATTTCATCCTTGTTCTTGGATGAAGTCTTCCTTCTTCTAACCCCATAGCCCTTCTTCTTCATGAATTTTCCAAATCTTCTCACAAAGAGGGCCATTTCTTCATCTTCATCATCACAAGCACTTGAGCCTTCATCATCACTTGATTCCTCTTTCTTCTTCTTACGCTTGCTCTTGGATGATGATGCGGCCTTGAGTGCCATACTCTTCTTCTTCTTCTCATCCTCTTGGCTAACCCCATCCCTTTCCACATGGTATGTGTCTTGTGTGACCATATCACCTAGTACTTGGTTTGGGGTCATTCTCCAAGCCATTTCTCACAAGAACAGTGACCAAAGTGTCAAACCTCGAAGGCAAGCATCTCAAGAATCGGTGAGAGAAATCCTTGTCTTCCACTTTCTCACCCAAACTCTTCAATCATTCACAATTACTTGGAGCCTATGAAACATTTCCAGTATGCTTTCTCCTTCTTGCATTTTGAAGCTTGTCAACTTGTCCTTGAGAATGTACAATTTTCTCCCTTCACCGCTTGCGTGCCCTCATATGATTCCTCCAATCTCTTCCATACATCATATGCAAACTCAAGATCTTTGATTTGCTCAAACACCTTCACATCAATACCATCATAGATTGTTTTGATGGCAATATCATTATGTTGAAGCTTCTCTTCGTCATTTGGAGTTGGATTTTCTTTGTCAACAATCTCAATTTTCTTCTCCACAGCTCCCCAAACTTTTCTACTTATTGATTTCAAGTGTGCACTCATGTTCCTCTTGAAAAGTCATAGTGTGTCCCATCAAAGTATGGTGGCTTGCCCATGTGATTGATTTAAGCCATTTGTTACACCGAAGGTTGTTAAGCCTTAAATTGACGATGACCACGGCTTCGATACCAATTGATAGGATCTAAATAGCTTGAGGGGGGTGAATAGCCTATAAAAATTTCTACAAGATCACTAGAGCAACTTGTTAGACAAAAATATGGTGACTATGCAAACTAATTGCTCTAGCTCTAATACACCACAAGCAAGCCTTCCTACATAATTCTAGTTGCTATAGTCTCTAGGTTGATATACACACAAGCACAGAACTAAGCAACTAAGGTTACCACTACACTAGAGAGCAAGCTAGGAAGCTAATTACAACTACTTGCAAGCAAACAAGCTCTACATAAGTAAGCTAGGAAAGTAAATAGCAAGGGATAGAGTGTTATACCGAACCGGGCAAGTGTCAATCAAGAATATCAAAGAGACAATTTGACACAAGATATATCCCCGTGGTTCGGTTGCTTGCCGGCAACCTACGTCCACGTTGTGGTGAGACACTAACTTGGTGGCTCACGCGCTAATAGGCATCACACGCCTAGCCCACCACTTGGGCATCATAAGACCCACACAAGAGAGGCTCCACAAGCCACGATTCCACTAGAGTTGCCTTTCGCGAATCTCCCATCGGGAATAGGCACAAGGACCCCTCACAATCATCGATCGGAGCCTAAAACAATCACCACATTCCGCTCAATAATCCACCGCTACTCCAAGCCGTCTAGACGGCGGCAACCACCAATAGTAACAAGAAATCCTAGAGCAAAACGATCACTAGTGCCACTAGATGCCTCAACTCAATGCAAATGCACTTTGGATCACTCCCAATCTCACAAAGATGATCAACAAATGATGGAGATGACTGGGAGAGGTTTGGCTCAGCTCAAAGGGTTGTATCACAAGTGAAAATGGCCAAGAGAACCCCCAAGAGCTGGCCAAGGGCCTTAAATAGAAGGCCAAGCCATGCACTAGCCGTTGGAGCCCAAGACCGACCGCTGGACCATCTTTGCATGACCGTTGGACCGTCCTACAGTCATGGTCCGATGCTCCATCTGCTGCCGCATATCCCTGCGTTCGAAGAGAGCCGTTGCTGCTCCAACGGTCGAATCCTGTGTGCCTAGAACTGCTCAGTCCGACCGAATCATTGGACCAACGTGCCTGCACAGTCCGATGCCATCCAGTAAGGGTCCAGAGACGAAAATTGAGTCGGGCCTCAGTCCGACGCAGGCCGTCGGAGCAAGCCTTGGTCCGACCCTCTTAGCCATCGCGCGTGCTCCTGCCGCATCACATCGGTCGGACAATGAACATTGTTTCTGTCTGGTCCGACGCCCCTCCTCTTCTCGGTCCAACGCATTTTCTGCCCTCCCTATCTCTGCCGCGCCATCGTCGGACCCAAAAAGGTCATTGGTCCGATGCCTGTCATACCATCGGACCACATTTACCATGAGATTCCCCCTCTTAATAGTACGACTATCTATCCTAAACCCGACCACATACTCTATGCGTCTTAATGAGCAAAAGAAAAGCCCTAGCTTATACCTTTGCCTTGTCTCCTTGGTGGGTTTAGCTTTGCACCATCCCTTTTCCTAGTTGGAGCACTTGATCAACATCATGTGGCCATCTCCATCACCTTGCATTGAGTGCCTGTGGGGGACATACCCCCGGGTACCACAAGATCGTACATGGGCCGTGCCACCAGTGCGGTCTAGCCCACAATATAGATGTTGTAATCTAAATAGAATACATATCATATAACCGACTAGGATACTTTCCTTGTAACCCTACCCCTCCAGAGTATATAAGGAGGGCTAGGGGTTCCCTAGTCTGCATCCCCAGATATCCCAATATCTCAATGCAAGGTGATGGAGATGGCCACATGATGTTGATCAAGTGCTCCAACTAGGAAAAGGGATGGTGCAAAGCTAAACCCACCAAGGAGACAAGGCAAAGGTATAAGCTAGGGCTTTTCTTTTGCTCATTAAGACGCATAGAGTATGTGGTCGGGTTTAGGATAGATAGTCGTACTATTAAGAGGGGGAATCTCATGGTAAATGTGGTCCGATGGTATGACAGGCATCGGACCAATGACCTTTTTGGGTCCGACGATGGCGCGGCAGAGATAGGGAGGGCAGAAAATGCGTTGGACCGAGAAGAGGAGGGGCGTCGGACCAGACAGAAACAATGTTCATTGTCCGACCGATGTGATGCGGCAGGAGCACGCGCGATGGCTAAGAGGGTCGGACCAAGGCTTGCTCCGACGGCCTGCGTCGGACTGAGGCCCGACTCAATTTTCGTCTCTGGACCCTTACTGGATGGCATCGGACTGTGCAGGCACGTTGGTCCAATGATTCGGTCGGACTGAGCAGTTCTAGGCACACAGGATTCGACCGTTGGAGCAGCAACGGCTCTCTTCGAACGCAGGGATATGCGGCAGCAGATGGAGCATCGGACCATGACTGTAGGACGGTCCAACGGTCATGCAAAGATGGTCCAGCGGTCGGTCTTGGGCTCCAACGGCTAGTGCATGGCTTGGCCTTCTATTTAAGGCCCTTGGCCAGCTCTTGGGGGTTCTCTTGGCCATTTTCACTTGTGATACAACCCTTTGAGCTGAGCCAAACCTCTCCCAGTCATCTCCATCATTTGTTGATCATCTTTGTGAGATTGGGAGTGATCCAAAGTGCATTTGCATTGAGTTGAGGCATCTAGTGGCACTAGTGATCGTTTTGCTCTAGGATTTCTTGTTACTATTGGTGGTTGCCGCCGTCTAGACGGCTTGGAGTAGCGGTGGATTATTGAGCGGAATGTGGTGATTGTTTTAGGCTCCGATCGATGATTGTGAGGGGTCCTTGTGCCTATTCCCGATGGGAGATTCGCGAAAGGCAACTCTAGTGGAATCGTGGCTTGTGGAGCCTCTCTTGTGTGGGTCTTATGATGCCCAAGTGGTGGGCTAGGCGTGTGATGCCTATTAGCGCGTGAGCCACCAAGTTAGTGTCTCACCACAACGTGGACGTAGGTTGCCGGCAAGCAACCGAACCACGGGGATATATCTTGTGTCAAATTGTCTCTTTGATATTCTTGATTGACACTTGCCCGGTTCGGTATAACACTCTATCCCTTGCTATTTACTTTCCTAGCTTACTTATGTAGAGCTTGTTTGCTTGCAAGTAGTTGTAATTAGCTTCCTAGCTTGCTCTCTAGTGTAGTGGTAACCTTAGTTGCTTAGTTCTGTGCTTGTGTGTATATCAACCTAGAGACTATAGCAACTAGAATTATGTAGGAAGGCTTGCTTGTGGTGTATTAGAGCTAGAGCAATTAGTTTGCATAGTCACCATATTTTTGTCTAACAAGTTGCTCTAGTGCCACTAGATGCCTCAACTCAATGCAAATGCACTTTGGATCACTCCCAATCTCACAAAGATGATCAACAAATGATGGAGATGACTGGGAGAGGTTTGGCTCAGCTCAAAGGGTTGTATCACAAGTGAAAATGGCCAAGAGAACCCCCAAGAGCTGGCCAAGGGCCCTTAAATAGAAGGCCAAGCCATGCACTAGCCGTTGGAGCCCAAGACCGACCGCTGGACCATCTTTGCATGACCGTTGGACCGTCCTACAGTCATGGTCCGATGCTCCATCTGCTGCCGCATATCCCTGCGTTCGAAGAGAGCCGTTGCTGCTCCAACGGTCGAATCCTGTGTGCCTAGAACTGCTCAGTCCGACCGAATCATTGGACCAACGTGCCTGCACAGTCCGATGCCATCCAGTAAGGGTCCAGAGACGAAAATTGAGTCGGGCCTCAGTCCGACGCAGGCCGTCGGAGCAAGCCTTGGTCCGACCCTCTTAGCCATCGCGCGTGCTCCTGCCGCATCACATCGGTCGGACAATGAACATTGTTTCTGTCTGGTCCGACGCCCCTCCTCTTCTCGGTCCAACGCATTTTCTGCCCTCCCTATCTCTGCCGCGCCATCGTCGGACCCAAAAAGGTCATTGGTCCGATGCCTGTCATACCATCGGACCACATTTACCATGAGATTCCCCCTCTTAATAGTACGACTATCTATCCTAAACCCGACCACATACTCTATGCGTCTTAATGAGCAAAAGAAAAGCCCTAGCTTATACCTTTGCCTTGTCTCCTTGGTGGGTTTAGCTTTGCACCATCCCTTTTCCTAGTTGGAGCACTTGATCAACATCATGTGGCCATCTCCATCACCTTGCATTGAGATATTGGGATATCTGGGGATGCAGACTAGGGAACCCCTAGCCCTCCTTATATACTCTGGAGGGGTAGGGTTACAAGGAAAGTATCCTAGTCGGTTATATGATATGTATTCTATTTAGATTACAACATCTATATTGTGGGCTAGACCGCACTGGTGGCACGGCCCATGTACGATCTTGTGGTACCCGGGGGTATGTCCCCCACAGGCACTCAATGCAAGGTGATGGAGATGGCCACATGATGTTGATCAAGTGCTCCAACTAGGAAAAGGGATGGTGCAAAGCTAAACCCACCAAGGAGACAAGGCAAAGGTATAAGCTAGGGCTTTTCTTTTGCTCATTAAGACGCATAGAGTATGTGGTCGGGTTTAGGATAGATAGTCGTACTATTAAGAGGGGGAATCTCATGGTAAATGTGGTCCGATGGTATGACAGGCATCGGACCAATGACCTTTTTGGGTCCGACGATGGCGCGGCAGAGATAGGGAGGGCAGAAAATGCGTTGGACCGAGAAGAGGAGGGGCGTCGGACCAGACAGAAACAATGTTCATTGTCCGACCGATGTGATGCGGCAGGAGCACGCGCGATGGCTAAGAGGGTCGGACCAAGGCTTGCTCCGACGGCCTGCGTCGGACTGAGGCCCGACTCAATTTTCGTCTCTGGACCCTTACTGGATGGCATCGGACTGTGCAGGCACGTTGGTCCAATGATTCGGTCGGACTGAGCAGTTCTAGGCACACAGGATTCGACCGTTGGAGCAGCAACGGCTCTCTTCGAACGCAGGGATATGCGGCAGCAGATGGAGCATCGGACCATGACTGTAGGACGGTCCAACGGTCATGCAAAGATGGTCCAGCGGTCGGTCTTGGGCTCCAACGGCTAGTGCATGGCTTGGCCTTCTATTTAAGGCCCTTGGCCAGCTCTTGGGGGGTTCTCTTGGCCATTTTCACTTGTGATACAACCCTTTGAGCTGAGCCAAACCTCTCCCAGTCATCTCCATCATTTGTTGATCATCTTTGTGAGATTGGGAGTGATCCAAAGTGCATTTGCATTGAGTTGAGGCATCTAGTGGCACTAGTGATCGTTTTGCTCTAGGATTTCTTGTTACTATTGGTGGTTGCCGCCGTCTAGACGGCTTGGAGTAGCGGTGGATTATTGAGCGGAATGTGGTGATTGTTTTAGGCTCCGATCGATGATTGTGAGGGGTCCTTGTGCCTATTCCCGATGGGAGATTCGCGAAAGGCAACTCTAGTGGAATCGTGGCTTGTGGAGCCTCTCTTGTGTGGGTCTTATGATGCCCAAGTGGTGGGCTAGGCGTGTGATGCCTATTAGCGCGTGAGCCACCAAGTTAGTGTCTCACCACAACGTGGACGTAGGTTGCCGGCAAGCAACCGAACCACGGGGATATATCTTGTGTCAAATTGTCTCTTTGATATTCTTGATTGACACTTGCCCGGTTCGGTATAACACTCTATCCCTTGCTATTTACTTTCCTAGCTTACTTATGTAGAGCTTGTTTGCTTGCAAGTAGTTGTAATTAGCTTCCTAGCTTGCTCTCTAGTGTAGTGGTAACCTTAGTTGCTTAGTTCTGTGCTTGTGTGTATATCAACCTAGAGACTATAGCAACTAGAATTATGTAGGAAGGCTTGCTTGTGGTGTATTAGAGCTAGAGCAATTAGTTTGCATAGTCACCATATTTTTGTCTAACAAGTTGCTCTAGTGATCTTGTAGAAATTTTTATAGGCTATTCACCCCCCTCAAGCTATTTAGATCCTATCAATTGGTATCGAAGCCGTGGTCATCGTCAATTTAAGGCTTAACAACCTTCGGTGTAACAAATGGCTTAAATCAATCACATGGGCAAGCCACCATACTTTGATGGGACACACTATGACTTTTCAAGAGGAACATGAGTGCACACTTGAAATCAATAAGTAGAAAAGTTTGGGGAGCTGTGGAGAAGAAAATTGAGATTGTTGACAAAGAAAATCCAACTCCAAATGACGAAGAGAAGCTTCAACATAATGATATTGCCATCAAAACAATCTATGATGGTATTGATGTGAAGGTGTTTGAGCAAATCAAAGATCTTGAGTTTGCATATGATGTATGGAAGAGATTGGAGGAATCATATGAGGGCACGCAAGCGGTGAAGGGAGAAAATTGTACATTCTCAAGGACAAGTTGACAAGCTTCAAAATGCAAGAAGGAGAAAGCATACTGGAAATGTTTCATAGGCTCCAAGTAATTGTGAATGATTGAAGAGTTTGGGTGAGAAAGTGGAAGACAAGGATTTCTCTCACCGATTCTTGAGATGCTTGCCTTCGAGGTTTGACACTTTGGTCACTGTTCTTGTGAGAAATGGCTTGGAGAATGACCCCAAACCAAGTACTAGGTGATATGGTCACACAAGACACATACCATGTGGAAAGGGATGGGGTTAGCCAAGAGGATGAGAAGAAGAAGAAGAGTATGGCACTCAAGGCCGCATCATCATCCAAGAGCAAGCGTAAGAAGAAGAAAGAGGAATCAAGTGATGATGAAGGCTCAAGTGCTTGTGATGATGAAGATGAAGAAATGGCCCTCTTTGTGAGAAGATTTGGAAAATTCATGAAGAAGAAGGGCTATGGGGTTAGAAGAAGGAAGACTTCATCCAAGAACAAGGATGAAATTAGAAGGTGCTTCAAGTGCAAGAGCAAGGATCATCTTATTGCGGATTGTCCTTACAATAGTGACAATGATAAGAAGAATGAAAAGAAAGAGAAGAAGGACAAGGAAGGCAAGAAGATGACCTTCAAGAAGAAGAAGAAGGGGCACTCTTATTGTGTGACATGGGATAGTGATGCTTCCTCTAGTGATGATGATGATGATGAAGGAAGGCCACCAAGAAGAAGGCACTTGCAAGCACTGCTATCAACAACAAGCCTTCTCTCTTTGATGCTCCATCGACATGCTTCATGACCAAGGGCCCTTGTGGCAAAACCACCCAAATTATGCTGGCCCACATACACCTATCATTGTCTTAAAGACCTCTAACTGTTGTGCACGGGAACCAGATAATTCCAGCTATCGGGTGTCCTTGGGAACCCCAAATCATCCACTTTTCACATTTGATCAAGATCATTACAGAAGACATTGCAGTATTACAACAGTTGGTACAGAAATATATTACATCAGAGTAAAAGTGCGGAAGTATTACAAACCATAAGTTTACAAACCATTTATTTAAACGTTACAAACCATGAGTTTTTGCCTTCAACTAAGAAGGATAGCATCACGACATAATATACAGCACATACAAAAAGTCATCCTGCCCAAGGATGATTCGCATACACATCTACTACTGGCTATCATCATCACGAACCGTCATATAGCATGTCGATGGAGCATCAAAGAGAGAAGGCTTGTTGTTGATAGCAGTGCTTGCAAGTGCCTTCTTCTTGGTGGCCTTCCTTCATCATCATCATCATCACTAGAGGAAGCATCACTATCCCATGTCACACAATAAGAGTGCCCCTTCTTCTTCTTCTTGAAGGTCATCTTCTTGCCTTCCTTGTCCTTCTTCTCTTTCTTTTCATTCTTCTTATCATTGTCACTATTGTAAGGACAATCCGCAATAAGATGATCCTTGCTCTTGCACTTGAAGCACCTTCTAATTTCATCCTTGTTCTTGGATGAAGTCTTCCTTCTTCTAACCCCATAGCCCTTCTTCTTCATGAATTTTCCAAATCTTCTCACAAAGAGGGCCATTTCTTCATCTTCATCATCACAAGCACTTGAGCCTTCATCATCACTTGATTCCTCTTTCTTCTTCTTACGCTTGCTCTTGGATGATGATGCGGCCTTGAGTGCCATACTCTTCTTCTTCTTCTCATCCTCTTGGCTAACCCCATCCCTTTCCACATGGTATGTGTCTTGTGTGACCATATCACCTAGTACTTGGTTTGGGGTCATTCTCCAAGCCATTTCTCACAAGAACAGTGACCAAAGTGTCAAACCTCGAAGGCAAGCATCTCAAGAATCGGTGAGAGAAATCCTTGTCTTCCACTTTCTCACCCAAACTCTTCAATCATTCACAATTACTTGGAGCCTATGAAACATTTCCAGTATGCTTTCTCCTTCTTGCATTTTGAAGCTTGTCAACTTGTCCTTGAGAATGTACAATTTTCTCCCTTCACCGCTTGCGTGCCCTCATATGATTCCTCCAATCTCTTCCATACATCATATGCAAACTCAAGATCTTTGATTTGCTCAAACACCTTCACATCAATACCATCATAGATTGTTTTGATGGCAATATCATTATGTTGAAGCTTCTCTTCGTCATTTGGAGTTGGATTTTCTTTGTCAACAATCTCAATTTTCTTCTCCACAGCTCCCCAAACTTTTCTACTTATTGATTTCAAGTGTGCACTCATGTTCCTCTTGAAAAGTCATAGTGTGTCCCATCAAAGTATGGTGGCTTGCCCATGTGATTGATTTAAGCCATTTGTTACACCGAAGGTTGTTAAGCCTTAAATTGACGATGACCACGGCTTCGATACCAATTGATAGGATCTAAATAGCTTGAGGGGGGTGAATAGCCTATAAAAATTTCTACAAGATCACTAGAGCAACTTGTTAGACAAAAATATGGTGACTATGCAAACTAATTGCTCTAGCTCTAAT